>PVJI01005407.1:0-96721 GCA_004026765.1 Micronycteris hirsuta | reverse complement strand
ATTTTTTTGAATTCTTGTTTCTTCATTCTTCTCTGGTTGGATGTTTTTTTCTTTATGCTGGTCCACTCCATTGATTTGAGTCCCAGTTTCCTTCTCATCCCTATTGGTTCCCTGCACATTTCCCCTCATTTCCTTTAACATATCCTTCATTTGTTCAAATAATTGTGACCAACTTTCATCCAATTCTGTGAGCATCCTGATTACCAGTGTTTTGAACTGTGCCTCTGATAGGTTGGCTATCTCTTCATCACTTAGTTGTATTTTTTCTGGAGCTTTGATCTGTTCTTTCATTTGGGCTTTTTTTTTTTCTTGGTGCGCCTGGTACTTTAAGGGGCAGAGCCTTAAGTGTTCACCAGGGTGGGGTAACCTACACCATTGTGTTGTGTTGCTGCCTGTGGGGGTGGGGCCTGAATGAACAATGGTGCTTGCTCTGCTCTCCGCACTTCCCCCATTACCCACAAGCAAGTTGGGTCCTTCTGTGCTGGCTCTGGGGTGGTGGGTGGGCAGATTTGCATAGTTCCAAGTCCCTATGGGTCTCTCCAGTGATCTCTCCTGTGAGGCCGGAAGTTCCTCCCACCGCCACCTCGACCCCCACAGGTGTTTTCAATCTGTGGTTTGAGGCTTTATTTCCCCGAGATGGTGGGTTCTCAGTCTGCTCCATGCCCCAGCTTTTTCTCCCAGTTTATCTGTGCACGAATGAGAGACCGCCCAGTCCACCAGTCTCAGCCCTGCTAGGTTCGGGTCGACCAGCTGTGGGTTTTGTTGAGTGCACTGACTGCATTTTTGCCCCATGAGTTTGCCTCGGGTCTCTCCAGGCAGCTGGAGGGTTGCCGGTACAGCTTCACAAACCGCGCGCTCTCCGCCCAGCTTACTGGTCTGGATGAACGTGTCTTCTTTAACTCCTTGGTTGTCAGACTTCCACTCAGTTCGATTTTTCTGTCGGATATGGTTGTTTTGTCTTTTTAATTGTTGTTTTTCCTCTTTTGGTTGTGCAAGGAGGTACAGTGTGTCTACCTATTCCTCCATCTTGGCTGGAAGTCCGAGTTCTTTATATCTTTTGGAGATCAAACCCTTGTCTGAGGTATCACTGGCAAATATATTTTCCCATACAGTTGGTTCCCTTTTCATTTTGCTGATGTTTTCTTTAGCCATGAAGAAGCTTTTTAGCTTGATGTAGTCCTGTTTGTTTATTCTTTCCTTTATGTCCCTTGACCTAGAGGGTATATCAGTGAAGACATTGCTGTGTGGGACATCTGAAATTTTCCAGCCTATATTTTCTACTAGGACTTTTATGGTGTCACTACTTATATTTAAGTCATTTATCCACAATGATGATTATTTTTAAGTGTCAATTTGACTAGGTCCTAAGATGCCCCAATATTTGGTTATATTATTTCTCAGTGTGTCTGTCAGGGTGTTTCTAGATGAAATTAACATTTGCATCAGTAGACTGAGTAAAGCAAAATGTACTTTCCAATATGGGTAGGTATCATCTAATCTGGTGAAGGCCTGAATAGAACAAAAGGAGGAAAGGAGAATTTGTTCTCTTTCTGCTTGCATATTTCTAAGCTGAGCTATAGGTCTCTTGCATTTAGACTAGATCTTATATTATTGGCTTTCTTGGTTCTAAAGACTTTGAACTGAAACTATATCACAAGTTCTCCAGCTTTCAGAGAGAAGATTATGGTACATCTCAGGCTCCGTAATCATGTGAGCCAATTTCTCATTAAAAATCTACATAGAAATAATAGTAATTAATAATAGCAACATAAACAAAACTGATTGGTTCTGTTTGTTGAAAGCAACCTGACTAATATAGCATTATGTGGACCTCCTTTCTAAGTAAATCATGACTGAAGTTTCTTCCAGACTGGGCCATGTGGACTGTCTTAATCTCATGGAACTGCGTACCCAGCATCCTTCTCTGGATCAGTATGGAAGGTGTAGAATCGCTCCCTTTTGAGCATAGACTTAGGCAGACTCTGCAAGTGTTGCATCAAGAACTTATAGCCAAAGATTCATCTGCAGAAGTAGAAGTGGTGTCCCTAAATAATGTGCTGCTGCTCTACCTGTTCCTCTTGGACAATTCAATACAATTCACTTTGATTTGAATCCATAGGTATGAATAGAGCATCTGCTTTGTTTTAGGTTAAGTGGCATAAAGGATTCAAAAAATATATAAATCCTAATCACTGTCAACAAGGATATCATGATAACACAATTTTTAAACAACATAGGAATAATATGATAACATGTTTAAAAATCAAGAAACATTGTGTTTAGCATTAGATAAGCACATCCTTAGTATTTATGAAATATTGCAAGTTCTCCAGATATAGTCATGAGTTAGGCAAAGGGAAGTGACATATCTCTCTCAAATCTCTTTCTGTGTCTCAAACGTGAACTCTCTGGAGCCAAAAAGGGCTTTTAACAGACTCAAAGTGAGTTTCGAAGATGTTGTATTAGGACACGAGAGGAGCTATAGGTTGAAATGTGTGTTCCATAAAGATATATTGAAGTCCTAACCTCTGGTACCTCTGAATGTGAACTCTTTGGATATAGTATCATTGTAGATGTAACTAGTTGAGGTGAGGTCATTTTGGAGTGAAGCGAACCCTTAATCCAATATGACTGGTGCCCTTAAGAGACACCAGGGAAGGACAGCCCTGCCCTGATAGAGGCAGAGACTGGAGTGATATCTGCAAGCCAAGGAAATGGAAGGTTTTTGATTAAAATCAGAAGCTAAAAGAGACAAGGAAAAATTCTCTTCTACAGGTTTTGGAGGAAACGTGACCCAACTAACACCTTGATTTCATACTTGTGGCTTCCATAATCGTTAGACAATTTTTTGTTGTGTGAAGCTACACAGGTTTTAGGACTTCGTTATAGCAGCCCTAAGAAACTAATACAGGGGACATTAATGTATAGGAGTGATAGGCCTAATTTTAAAGCCCCATTAACCTGGATAAAGGCTCAGCTTCATCATGTCCCGTATGTTTATTTCCTCATCTGCTTAATAAAAATTACTCCCAATCAGAAGTTTCCTCAGAATTAATATGGAGTTTAGTGCCAACACATAGCCAATGCTAATGTGCTCCAGATGCCCTGATGCATTGACTAAACCTAGATTGACAGTCAAAGCTATAGTGTGGATTTAACAAAATTCCAACCTCCTTCAGAATTGGTCCATGAGTATCCAGAAAGCACAGTGCATAGGCGAAAGCAAAGGTGGAAATAAGCATGTTTTCAATTTACCTATTGTTTTCCAAGACAATAGGCATAAAAGTTTTCTGCCTATGAAGATTGCAAGTTGGGAGTCACTTCCATTGTGACTGTATATAATTTTCTAAATCCAAAACAAGGACACATGTTTATGGACTATAAGTGAACCTATGGTAACAGTGCGGCTGATATCTGGGATCAGAACTGTTGGGTACTTTGGGAGTTCACGGCACTACATAAATGGACCTGTGACCTGGACATCAGTAGATTGCCCAGGAACTCAGGAAAAACATTTGTTGTCTGTGTAGGCTATAAATGTTGAAATTCCAAAAGAGCATATTTTGTATAGGCTTCAGAGGCTTATTGTAGATCAATAAGGTTATGTTTCCATAGGCCAGCTTCAGAGACAGGAGAACAGCTATATATTCATATCTTCATTGGTCAATGACTTTAATCTCTCTTCCACTTTTCAGGTACTATATACTATGCTAAATAGAAAACCACTTATTTTCCAAATGTGCCTCAACTTATCATTATTTTAGTATATCTACCTGAGATACCTGCCTACAATAGTTCTATAGGGAGGGTTAATCACTTTTTTAAAATAATAGACTCTGAAAGGAAGAGGTTTTATAAGCACAGAATATAATTTTATATAGACAAAGTCCAACTGTAAGGAAAGTAGTAGAAATAAGGCCAGGAAGTTCCCAAGCAAAGTAGGACCCTGAACTTTCTCCCAAACCTCTTAGAAAAGCCACCTGAATCTATAAATTCAACTGATGTTAGTGCAAAGCAGAAAAGAGAAGAAAAACTACTCTCTCTGAGGGGCCAAAAAGATGACAGAAAACACAATTATGTTTAAAGGATCTGCGAAAGTCAAAATTGGGTTTAGATTCCACTTCAGTAATGGACACTAATAGATACTTTTACAGGCTATAATTACTTTCTAATTAAAAGTATTGCTGTATATAAGATACCTGTGTGAGGCAGAGTTTGGATAAAGAATGGAAGGACTGAGTTAATAAGGTGACAAGTGAAGGTTAATAAATTATTATTCAGGTTTTTAGATAATTGGCATCACTTGGGAGTAGGAGAAAAAGACTGAACCTGGGAAGAGAAGAACTACTATACTAGAACACTTTAACAAATGACCCACTTAACACCAATCATCATGCTATTTTGCCATTACTCCTAGTTTTGTTAACTATCTTGCTATCCTTTAGGAAAATGTGTCACACAAATGACAAAATGAGATTAATTATAATAAATTCAAGACAACACTTTTGAAGCCAAGCCTCACTTATTAGGGCTTATTTTAAATGAACCTATCAATTTGCGGTTCATGGTTAGGCACCCTTGGCAAAACATCGCATTTCTGTAAAAGCCCTACTCCTTTTTTGCCCTTCTAATATATACTTGATGGAAATTTTAGATGCTAACTTGTTTATTTTTAAATTCTTTTTGAATTTTATTTTCAAGTACAGTTTACATTCAATATTATTTTGCATTAGTTTCTACTATGCAACACTCTTTACTCCAAAAAGCGTTTGTTCTGGCTTCTTTATCATGTTACTGTAAGTGATCTCTGTAACCAATAATAGTGATCGCATGAACTTTATTTTAATATTTTGTTAATGGCTACAGACATATTTAAATGCATTATAAAAATTCTAACTCTTGGGTTATCTATCCCCTTCCCAAAAAGATATGAGAATTTATAAATTATTAAATATGGGCCATTATACAGAATCTTTCCTAATGAATCCTCTTACTTTTATCTAAATTAAGCTGGTTTTTTTTTTTGTTTGTTTGTTTTTTTTGTTTTTTGTTGTTTTTTTTTTACTGAATTGGACCTCAGCTCTCTACACTGGTAGGGAAGGCCAGTTGAAAAGGTTTTAACACAATCTTAGCAACATGCACAAGGCTGTAGAGCTTACCCAGAGGCCAGCAATCTATTTCTCCACTTCCTTTCAACTCAGAGTAAAAGAAGCAAATCAACATCATTGTGTGTACATAACAGTGAAAGTTCTGCCCTTGAACACACAACTCCTGCTTTTAAGACTTACAGAGAGACATCAAGAGGGGAAACTGGAAATCCTACCAATTGAAGAGGCTTGTAAATTAAGTATTGCATTCAGTCTCTACTGCCACTAAATTCTACAGATTTATGTACTGTGGATATCTGCTGGGATTAGGAGGAGTTATTATTTGAGGTAAAATATTCTGGGACTCTGATTTCATGGAACATGAGAGATGTTGACAGGCTCTATAGGCTACTTCTCCACCCCTGATCATCATATAAATATCTGGAGCAGCCTCTTCATTAATGTGTGAAGTTATGATAATTTTCTTTCATTAGGAGAACTCAGCCTCCCAGAGAGTCTGATGACCCCAGTCCCAAGAAAGTATCATTCAGAAGGTTGGAAGAGTTTGAACTCTGTACAGAGTCTGGCATATAATACATGGTAAATAATTATATGTGATTATGGACAGAATGAAAGACCCACAAGGAAATCTTCAAAGTCCATTATAATGGGTTGCATAAAGATGTTTTCTGTTCAAATACTCATTAGGCAGTTTTTGTTGTTGTTGGTATTGATCTATTTGAACTGATTTTTTCCTTTAGAATTAGAAATTCATTAAGAACAGAAATTGTTGTATACACTTTCTATATGATCTCACGGAGTTGGATTATAAATAGCAACCTCTCAAAAAAGCTTAGCGGAGGAGTCCTGACCAGCGTGGCTCAGTTGGTTGAGCATTGTCCCGCAGAGCAAAAGGTTGCTGGTTCCATTCCTGGTCAGGGCACGTGCCTGGGATGCAGGCAGGTCGGGGCACGTGTGAGAGGCAACCAATCGATGTTTCTCTCACACATTGGTATTTCTCTCTCCCTCCCCCTCTCTCTAAAAATAAATAAGTAGAATCTAAAAACAAACAAACAAACAAAAAAAAACCCTAGGGAAGCATAATCGATATGGTGCAAATGTTTGTGTCCCTCAAAATTCCTATGTTGCAGTGCTGATGTCCAATGTGAGGGTATCAGGATGTGGGGTTAGGGAGGTCATGAATGGAATTAGTGTTCTTATAAGAGGAACCCCACAGAACTCTGGCCCCTTCTGTCATGTGAGGACCCAGCAAGAAGTGTCTATGACCTTGAAGAGAGGCCTCACATGCCCATGCTGCCATCCTGAATTTTGAACTTCAAACTTCCAAACCAAAAAATCAATTTCTGCTGTTTATAAGCTATCTGGTCTGTGGGATTTTGTTGTAGCAGCCTGATTGGAGTACTTTCCGTTTACCAGGTTGATTTCATGGGGATAATAACGCCAAGGATGACTGAGACTGAGACCAATTGCATAAATCACTGTGAAGATAACTCATTTTTATAGATATAACATTTAAGCTGTGAGAAGTGTTATATTTAAGATGAGAATAATTTGAAAGGAAAATGGATGCACCCCCCCAATTCAAAATCAACTTAACTACTAACTGAATAACCATGGCCTTTATTTTCTTTAGGTAAATCCAGTCTCAATATCTACTTCAAACATCCAGATTCCATCCCTTTTAAGCTCTCTACTTTGCTATAATGTTTCAACAATTTCCCACTGGTAAGTACATTTTTTTTTTTTTTTTGCCACTGAGATCTTCTATTTCTTGTCTAGAAATTTTATTAAAAAAACACACGATTGAATCAAGATTTCCAAAAAGAAAGAAAAATTAATAAAAAGAACAAAGAGAGAAACTAATTAATTTATGCATATATGTAGCAAAGGGTAATGTCCTTTTAACAGAATGCCTTTTCTTTAAGTTATCAAAAGTAGCTTCTCCACTTTGACATGATGCTTTTGGTTTAACACATGCCAGTCTGGCCACTCCGTTACAGAAGTGACTTTCAAAAATGTGCAGCAGATGGTATCAAAAATGACTGGAGGCTTTTGAGGATGTATGTTATGATTAACAAGACGTGGACTGCACAACTCAGAAATTAAGGAATGTCAGGGACTCTTAAAGAAGAATCCGATGATATTTGGAGTGTTAAGATTAGGTGGCAACATAAACCACTTCCAGAACAGCCTGGAATGTGACAAGACAAGACGTGTGGTGGGATGATAGAAGTAGTTACCAGAGTCATGTATGAATGACACTTCCTGACTTCTCACGTTAACCCTGTGACATATTAACATACATCTGAAATATTATAATGCCTGAATAATGTGCTTCTGACAGCTCCAAAACATTCACATGCAGAAGGGCATTTGCAGCTCCTAAGTGTGCAAGAGGTGGAAAGGAGGGTAGTTGAACTCCACGCACGCTCCATATGGCTGCCAGACCTCTTCATTGTTAACAGGATATGAACTAATGGCAGGCATCAATCATGCAGTTCTTACAGAACTTTGACAACAGTGGTTTGTTGTTAGTTTTCTGTGTAATCATTCCCCCCACACTGAATGTCCTGCAGCATTCAGAAGAATAAATGGGCTAAGACAGCGGGGAAATGAAAATAAGTGCAGTACCTTCATTAGCATAAGTCTTGCTTCCAACTCCTAGAATTTCAACTAGGAACTCATGAAACAGAGGCATATATATATATATACACACACATATATAGCCATTCTACCTGAAAAATCAGAGAGAATATATGGTGTTTGCTAATTTGCTTTCATGCTATTACTTGAGATGTCAGAACTTTCTCAATTCTAATCCCTCTATTAGTTCATCCAATTCTTTTCTCCCAGTTAGATTGTTATAAAAAGGTTGCTGGGGTCCAACATCAGGCCTCATGAATAAATATTAGACTAATAATCAATGGCATTTATTAGAAGTGTATTAAGTGTTATATAGCTTTCTAAATGCTTTGTAGTTACTGACTCATTTAATCCTAACACCGATCCTATGAATTAAGCATTGATAATTTTATCCTCATTTACAGATAAGGAGACCAAAGCACATAGCTATGTAAGTTGCAGAACTGTATTTAAGAAGGTCAAATTGTCTCCTTGACTAAGTCTTTTAACTCCTATGCTTTTCTGTAACTCCCTTATTAGCCTGCACTTGCGCCAAGAGGAATATCAGCTGCGAAGTCCCTAAGATCAATGTTCTTTACTGTTGCAGGAGGATTTACTGAACTAATAGGTGAGTGAATAGGACTTTTGCAGAGCTATGTTGATAGTAAGGGGAAGGAGGGCACAATGGTACGAAGACAGCTACTGAACTGGTCCCATAACACCCCCAGCTACTGAAGAGACGTAAATTATTTCTCCCATCTGGAATCCAATTTTCTTCATCTATAAAGAAAAGAGATTGACTAGATTATTTTGTGGTCACCTGTAAGTCTAATATTCATATCAACAGAAATTTTATAGTAAAGTATAAGAATCTTAATCCTTTCCTAGGTCTTGGCTAACAAGCGATTTTCTCAGAGATGCATCTGGAGCACTTTATATAAAGTAGGTATCATTTTATACATCATTCCAGTCTTTGTTGATGGTAGATATGTATTTATGTCTTTGTTTTATTACGTTTATTATTTGTTTTATTGTTAGTGAAATCTATATCATTTATAAAGAATTGTTATACTCATTAGCTTCATCATAGCCACAGTAATAACTAAGCTATTTTTTAAGTTTGAAAACAATCTTTTGTTGTAATTTTTTAAAATATATAAAGAGCTACAGGCATTTCTTTTCTTTCTTTCTTTGTTTTTGACTCTATGATACCATTTTTAGCATCTATAATTTTACCATTATCTATGTGGTAGATTGCAAAACAAAATGGCCTCCACAATAGTTTATAGTTTGTCCAAAAAAAAAAAAAAGGAGGAATCTGTTTCCTGACTCCTTGTATCTGGGGAGGAGACGTGGGGGTGTTAAGATTTGTTATTAAGTGACAGAAACTGACAATAGTGAGATTGTGTCAGTTCCAAGCCCAGACCATAAGAGGCCTTGCAGCTTGCTTTCTAGATACCTTTGGGGGAAAAACATGCCACCATGCCAATAACTCATGTAAACCTGCTGAATGACGAAATACCCATGACCCAGTCACGCTCATCCCCACTAATGGCCAGACAACTACCACTTATGTGAGTAAGGCCTTCTGGGACTAACCAGCTCTAGAAAATGTGCCAGCTGCCTACAGACACAGCAACTAACCTAGTCAAAATCTGTGTTAGGCCAGATCAGAACTGCCTAGCAGAATCATGAGCTAAATAGGTTCTGGTTGATTAGAGCCACTCTATTTTAGGGTGGTTTGTTATACAACAAACACAAACAGATAAACTCACACAATAATATTCTGGAAGCTTACTGTGATATTTTGGTCATTTATCTCAATCAAATAGGGGCAAGAACTTCACACTAATTTTAGTTCTTGCAACAGTGTTCTGTAGGTTTTCTTTTCTTTGTCTTTTTGCAAAAGTTGATATAGGTTGTGGGCTCTCTCTAGAAGCCACCTCTTTCCCACATTTTTAAATGACATTTTGAATATGTAACATAACCAGTTTTGTTGTAATTATATATTTTATAAAACAAAAAGTATCTTCTACAAGTCTTTGAAAGAATCCCTTGTAATTAAGCTTGACTTTTAAATAGATAGCTTCTGTGGCATCCCTTCTGTATGATTGGAGTTGCTTGCTTGTACTTGCTTTCTTCCAGACTCTTGATTTTATTCAATATTCTTGAGGTCACCTGAAAAATGGCATCTGCATAAATGACTGTATTACCTAATTGGTGTCAGATTCTCTGTACTCAGATTTCATCAGGCTATTTCCTTTTATATCATTCACTTCAAGCTCTCATATGTAAACATACAGGATAAACTCAATTTTGTTCATTCTTTGGACAAAGAGCCTTACTAAATAATTTTCCTCCAGCTTGGAAGGAATGCTTTAAAAAGCATTAACTCTAAGACCCTAGTAGATCAAACATAGAGTTATGAATAGGACTAAAAAATTGTGCACATAGATACTTAGACTGTAAAAATCAATAAGCAACATAAGTTGAAATGAATGAATGAGTGAGTGAACAGGTCTCAAGAATAGATCATATTAATTCTAATGCTTTCCTTCTTCAGTGCCTGGTGCTTCTTTTGACGTGGTCACTTTGCCCACGTTAGAGCCTGACACAGGTGCTAAGGTACACTGGGAATGTCATCTCTGTTACATAACATTTTAAATGCGGGTCTCAGCAGGCTCGCAGCTTTTCAAATTCCCTGACAGAAAGTTAGGTTGACATGAGACTGCATGATCAACCAAAGAAACTGACAGGAATTCTATTAATATCTGAATAAAGAATTCATAAGGGAACATAGTAGGTCAGGAAGAGATTCCTAAAGTCAGAAACTTTGCACAAGAATAGATTGAATCAGTCTGATTTGGTCAAAACTGAAGGAAAAGTTTGAAAGGTGTGAAAGGGTAGGAAAGGCCAGCATAGGTATTTTTTGAGAAGTTGACTGAAGAAGGAATAAATTTAATGAAATCATTAGTAATTCTATTTGTAAGTCTTAAGAGAGGAACATCATTAGAGCAGGAAGTAGGGGGATGATGGGGAGTTGGGAGGAATAGCTTAAGCCAGGGGGTAATGAGAGGATGGGCAAGCAGCAGTATAGAGAGCAGTGAATAATTGTTGGCTCAATATGATTTAGCTAGAACTTTGTTTAGAACCTAAAAGGTTTTCACTTCCTGCTAGTGATATACAATATTCACGTATTTTTCTCTCATTTTGGATACGCTTGTTTGCAATCATCATTGTAGATAAGTCAACCATATCATAAAGCTGTCATTGTATAAGGTAATAAATATAATTGAATATGGAAAATATAAACTGCTACAGAAAATTTATAATAGTCATGGCAAAAATAATTGTGCATTTGGATATTCATACTCTAGAAATCAGTCTGTATGATACTGAGTGATAGATACATGTCATTATATATTTGTCCAAGCCCACAGAATATACACCACCAAGAGTGAACCCTAATGTAAACGATGGGCTTTTGGTGATGATGACGTGTCAGTGTAGGTTCATTGATTACAATAAATGCACCACTGTGGTGCTGGATGTTGCAAGCCGGAAGGCTGTGCGCATGCTGGTTGCAGTTCAGAGATGGAGGTTGTATATGGGAAATCTCTGTACTTTTTGCTCAATTTTGTTGTAAACCTAAAACTGCTCTGGAAAATATAGTCTACTTTTAAAAAGTAAATAAACAAAGTAGTACAACAACAACAAAACAACAATTAAAAGGTATTTATGCTTTGCATAAATTAAAGGGAAAAAACAAGTAAATATGCAATGAGACACCACCCCCGTGACCACTCATTCCAAGTGACCAATCAGCATATTCCTGAGCTCTCATTGCGGACAGGCCCTCCGAAAGAACAGGGGCTGTGTCCATGTGCTGAGCACTGTGTTTTTATGTTGCTCCATTTGGCAAGGTCTTCTCTCCTCTCTAACATCCATCACAAACAGACACTAGAGAGATGGATGATTTTTCTAAAAGAATTAAAATTTGTTTATCGCTGTAGGCAACTTTTCCTTTGTTGTTGTGGCTCTCTTATTTTGGTGATTCACATTCAGTGGTTTCTCAGGCAAGGCTGTGACTAAAAATAATGAAGCACCTGAAGAAAGAAAACGCTATCTGGAGATGACTGTAATTCATGTTTTTGATGCTGTGTTTGATGACAATTTATTTATTTTTTTTAAATTGTAAACTGGGAGTGGGGAAGCACATAATGGAGCTTAGTGAGAACTATTGTATTCAGGAGTGTCTTTGACAATGTTTTGAAGTTTGTTGTAAGTATTATTTCTGTATTTAAAAAGGCATATCAGCCATAGACAGACGTAATGAATGCCACACAATAGGTTAAGTTGAGATGTGTGACTCACCCTAATTTCAACCGTGTGTCTGGATTCTAGGTTGTTGAATGGAAAGTTCACATTCTTTTGTTGATATGCAGTGATTGAGAAGTGGCCTTGCCTGATTCTGAGCTGCAGTGCCCCTACATCCTTACGTTTTTTTTTTTTTTTCCCTTCTTGAGTCCACAAATTAACCACATTTTAAATTAATTTATTGTTGACCTAATAGCCTTTATGAACTTTATAGAAGAATCAATAATGAGCTAAAAACTAAATCTGGTAACATAATCTAGATGTAGGTAGCAGTTCAAATACACATATATGTGATCTCATTTATATAAAATAAAATATTATCATTGTATTCCTCAAATGATACAGAGTTAGTCAAACCACTTTAGGTAAGCTTTATTCTTTTGAACATTGCTGTGTCTACTTTTCTTCATGTTGTACGTGTGCTTCAAATTACTTACCCTTGACATGATTAAAGGACCCATGGGCACCACGGGGGAGGGTTGAGTGTGGGATGGGGGTGGGCAGGGCAGCAGAGAGCAATGGGGGGGAAATGGGGACAACTGTAATTGAACAACAATAAAAAAGTTATCCTTTCCAACACTCTTCACTATTCTCCCAACACGTGCTTTAAATTAACCTATACCCTCATAGGTATTTTCTTTCAAAGTAGATACATACTTTATTTTTAGATTCTGTATATAAATTAGATCATACAGCATTTGTGTTTCTGAGTCTGGTTTCACGAACTAGAGAGTAGAACGGTGGTTACCAAGGGCAGAGGAAACGGGAAGGTGTTTGTCAATGGCACTGTTTTTAGCTGTAAGTTGAACAATAAATCCTGGGCTCTAATAAACAGCATAGTGATTATGGTCCATACTGTACTGCACAGGTGGCAAACATGAGGCCCATGGGCCGACTCTGGCCCTCCACCTTGTTTTATGTGGCCCGACACCTTGTTTCTTCCCCGGTGGCAGCACTGAGGTCCTTGCCCCTAGTTAAGGAGCAGTTACATTTATACAGTCCTAAAACACATTTGGCCCTTTGAAGGCAACTATGAGGCTGATGTGGCCCCCAGTGAAAATGAGTTAGAAATCCCAGCTGTGTTGTATACTTTAAATCTGCTGAGAGAGTAGATTTTAAGTGTTCTTACCACACAAAAAAGGTAACTCTGCGAGGTGATGGATGTGTTAATTAACTTGATGGTGGGCAATCATTTTATAATTTATGTGCTTATTAAATTATCATGCACACCTTAAAAATTATGTTGTACACAGAAATCTATAGCATTTTGTTTTTCATTTTTAATAAAGCTGGAAAAATTAAAATACATACAGAATCTTATTTCTTAAAAGAAAACAAATATTTTCCACTTATCTTTAATCTTATTACATGTTTCCTTAGTACTCTGTATATATGTGGTTTCTATAAATATTTCACACATTTTCATGTGTTGTACTTGTTTCATGCATGACAGATTAGTAAAATTTCATAGTAAGAAAAGTGTGTCTTCTAAGTGCTTGATGCCCCTTTCTACGTCCCTTGCATTCCTTCTAGGTTCTTACAATAAGAAAACTCTTCAATTCAACTTATATTATTAAAAGTCTATCATGTTTTCAAGTAAATCACAAACACTTCAAGGTTAATTAAACTTTTAAAGAGGGTAAAATGACTAAAATCTGGAGTTTATTATTAAACAAAACAAAACAGCCATTTCCATTCATACAGTATTCTTTTTTAAAATATATTTTATTGATTATGCTATTACAGTTGTCCCATTTTCCCCCCTTTCTTCCCCTCCGCCCCCATACACCCCACATTCCCCACCCTTTAGTTTTTGTCCATAGGTCATACACATAAGTTCTTTGGCTTCTGCATTTCCTATACTATTCTTAACCTCCCCCCGTCTGTTTTCTACCTATGATTTATGCTACTTCTTCTCTGCCCCTTCCACCCCTCTCCCTACCACTCCTCTGTTGATATCCCTCCATACCTTATATAAATCCCTTTAACATTTCATACAATAAAGGCTGTGTGATGATGAACTCCTTGAACTTGACCTTATCTGAGAAGCACTTTATCTGCCTTTCCATTCTAAATGAGAGTTTAGCTGGATAGAGTGTTCTTGGATGTAGGTCCTTGTCTTTCATGACTTGGAATACTTTTCTCCAGCCCCTTCTTGCCTGCAAGGTCTCTTTTGAGAAATCCACTGACAGTCTTATGGGAATTCCTTTGTAGGTAACTGTCTCCTTTTCTCTTGCTGCTTCTAGGATTCTCTCCTTATTTTTAATCTTGGGTAATGTAATTATGATGTGCCTTGGTGTGTTCCTTTTTGGGTCCAACTTCTTTGGGACTCTCTGAGCTTCCTGGACTTCCCGAAAGTCTATTTCCTTCACCATCTTGGGGAAGTTCTCCATCATTATTTGTTCAAATAAGTTTTCAATCCCTTGGTCTTCCTCTTCTCCTTCTGGCACCTCTATGACTCGGATGTTGGGACATTTAAAGACATCCTGGAGGTTCCTAAGCCTCTCCTCAGTTTTTTGAATTCTTGTTTCTTCATCTTTCTCTGTTTGGATGTTTTTTTTCTTTCTGCTGGTCCACTCCAGTGATTTGAGTCCCAGTTTCCTTCTCATCCGTATTGGTTCCCTGCAGATTTTCCCTCAGTTTCTTTATATTATCCTTCACTTGTTCAACTAATTTCGACCATTTTTCTTCCAATCCTGTGAGCATCCTGATTACCAGTGCTTTGAACTGTGCATCTGATAGGTTGGCTATCTCTTCGTCACTTAGTTGTATTTTTTCTGGAGCTTTGATGTGTTCTTTCTTTTGGGCCATTTTTTTCCTCAGTGTTCACGTTACTTTAAGGGGCGGGGCCTTAGGTGTTCACCTGGGCGGGGAAACCCACGTCGTCGTGTTGTGACGCTGCCTGTGGGGGCGGGGCCTGAGAGAACAGTGGCGCTTACTCTGCTCTCCGCACCCACACTGCCACCCACAAGCAAGCTGCGCCCCTCTGCGCTGGCTCTGGGGTCGGTGGACGGGCCCACACAGTTCCAAGTCCCCGTGGGTCTTCCCAATGAACTTTCCTGTGAGGCTGGGAGTTCATCCCACTGCCGCCTCAACCCCCACAGCTGTTTTCAATCGGTTCTTTGAGGTCTTATTTCCCCGCGCCAATGGGCTGCGCGGTCTGCTCCGCTCCCTGCTTTTTCTCCTGGTTTGTCTGCAGGAGAATGAGGAGCCGCCCGGTCTGCCAGTCTCGGCCCTGCTGAGTCTGGATGGGCTGGGCACGCAGCCGCGTTTTGGTCAGGCCCGCCTGCCGCGGGTCTCTCCTGGCAGCTGCAGCGTTGCCGGTACCGCCCGGCAAACTGCGGTCTTGCCTCACTCTCTCTGCCCGGCTCCGCCCCGCTTACCGGTCTCGATGAACGTGTCTTCTTTAACTCCTTGGTTGTTGGACTTCCTCTCAGTTCGACTTTCTGTCAGATCTGGCTGTTTTTGTTTATTTAAATTGCTGTTTTTCCTTGTTTGGTTGTGTGAGGAGGCACAGTGTGTCTACCTACGCCTCCATCTTGCCGGAAGTCTCGTATAGTATTCTAACCTTACAAGGCCTGTAATTCTTTTATGACTTTTTTTTTGCCATTTTTAAAATTTTTTCATTTTATTTTATTTTTCAGTTGCAGTTTACATTCAATGTTGTTTTGTGTTAGTTTCAGGTGTACAGCGTAGTGGTTAGACAGTCATTAGTTGTCATTCTTAGTCACTCGATTTTCCATCGTTTTCTCACGTCGTTTTCTCTCCCAGAATACCCTTTCCCTTTATTCTTACCTGTTGAAAGGAGATCAAACTGTATTTACAAAAACAGGTAAGAGCCTATTGACCATAGTTTGTCAACTTGATTTTTAAAAATATTTTGCTAAGAACTTTCTAGATTAAAAAAAAAATTATTTATCTTGATTTCTGAATTATTTGGCACTACCTTAAATTTTGCCCTTAAGGAGAATGCTGGATCACTTCACCCTGGTATTTATCCTTCTATTATTTAACCTTCAAAGTTTCCTCTATCAAATCTTACCTGAAATCTCAGAGAGAATTGATTTTTCTTTCTTTTAGGCCTCAGACATTTGGCAATACTTTTAAAAACATGTTTATCACATTATGGGATGATTACTTGATTAATTATCTACATTCCTTGCTATACAGAAAGAAAAAAATTCTCATATGTTTCTAAACTCCCAAAGACAGCATATCCCCGAGACCAGTTTGAGCTTAATATATTTCCTGAGTGAATGAATAAACAACCCAATCAAGGTCAAGGAAAGTCTGCAAGGTAAGATGTTTTTCCGTGGTGCCTTTAATGCGGAGTTGTAATAGCTTCTTAATTTGCTTTACAATAAAGCTGTTTTCAGAGCTCTTCATCCACAAATTAAAGATATGTTAAGCAAGTTTATGCAAGAATAGACTTTTTTTAGTGTTATTATTCATTTATTATTACATAATATATGCCAAAGAAACTTTGGGGTTTGGATTAGGCACAAAACTGAGAAACAGCGATACCTAGTGGGACAGAGATAAAACGCTTTGAATCCGAGTGTCCTAGGAAATTTGGTGGGGAGAGCACGGAGTCCTTCAAGAACCAAACCCATATTCACTGTCATCTCCCCACTATCTCAAGTATGGTACATGGACAACCGAGTTTTGATAAAGAAATAAAAGAATGATGGATATATAAATGAAGTAAAGTGAAAAATCAAACATTCTAAACAACTGGAAATTTCTCATAGATATTGCTCATTCAGAAAGGTTTTATTTCTTATTTTATTTGTTTATTTCACATGTAAATATAAGAATTGTCTAAAACCTCTTGCTGCCATGTTCATAAAATAAACATTTTAATAAAGATAAATTTTCTTTTATATCTGGTAGTGGGATTTAAATCCTTTTTTGCCCTATTTTAAAAATAGTTAAAAGACAATATACAGTTATCTTACTAAGTATTTTTACAGGTACTTTTACATTTGAAGAGCAAGCATAGAGTGCTATAATCCCAGCATTTTATCTCCCCAACTGATATATGCGGACCTCACAAAATTCAGCAGAGCTAGGGGCACGGCATAAATTCATATCACAAAGATGTTCAGAGGTCAACATCCAGCCCTTTCTCACAGGATATTATCAAAGCCCTAAGACATATGAGACACCAAAGGATTGGCTGTGTAACTTAGTATATCGTTCTGATTGTTAATAACTACTATGCATAGCTTCAAATCTATTTCAATGTATTTACATATATTAATGCTTAATATAACATGCCTTATACAGTAAACCTTGTTAAACATGAACTTTCACATTTGCAACTGAAAATTGAACTGATGTATCCAAGTCCTGAATTAAAATATTACCCTGTGTTAGTAAGAAGTGTTTGAAACGAAGAAATCCAACCATTATCTTAGTTTATACTGTCACTTCCCAACGAGGTAGACAGTCTAACAGTATTCCTAACAAGAGGTGACACCTACTTGCTGTATCAGTTTTCACCACTTCATATCCAAGAATACATACGTGTGGAGTGAACTGATCGGTGGTACGTGTCCACTATAATTGATGCTGTACATGTGAGTTAATATTTATGTAGTTCTGAAGATCTGAGAGTAAAATAATGAGGTTGCAGAATCTGTTAGGGATAGAAAGAGTGGCAGAAGATAGGAACTTGGTAGAGTAAGGGTGATAGAGCATTAACATAAACTTTATTTAATTCACAGTGTCTCCTAGGTCGGATAGTATCATTAATCTCTTCCTTTGAAACAGAAACAAGCCAACAAGTGATTTAAACCCATGGTTTTTATTTTACAAACTTTGCACCATCTCCAGGACATGTCTGCTTAGTATTTTATTTGTTTATTTATTTTTAAATTAATCCGCTCTCTAAATAAAGAAACATTTCTGAAATTTCCATATGTAGTGTAATTTTCACTTTTTATTTATTTTTCACAGCTGTGCTATTTAAGTCGTCTCTTTTCTTCTCTGTTGTTTTTAAGTATTTTCCTCCACCAATGGGTTAACAATTAATTGAGATACTTGGTACACATCTATAGTCAGAATAAAAAGTCACTAAATTCTGAATACTGTAGGTGCCGTTTCTCCTTTTTTGTATATCCTCTTGAATTTTAATCACGGCACTTATCTTGTCTCTAAATAACTTTTACTTTCTGTATGATATTTTGTTGTAATGAGTTTAAATTATAACTTTTTTGAGAAAACCTTGGAAAAAGAGTAGCTCATTTAGAAGTCCAGATAAAGCTAAAAGTAAAGATAAATACAAGGAGGATAGATTTCAGACAACTACTGTTTTTCAGAAAAACTACCTTGGTGTTAAATTTTGTTTTGATTTTTTTAGTACAGCAATTAAAGAAAGTTACTACTTGTGGGTTGACTCCTGATTTTTCTTAAACTACTCTTAAACATATTGATTTATTGATTTTAGCATGTCAGAAGTTTTACCTACCGGCCAGTTTTATACTAACTAAAAACTATTTTTTGCCACTTTTCCAGGGAAGTACAAGAATTTGGAAAACAGTGCAACTTTATATGGGGCATAGAAGTCTTTCCAGAGAGAGTTTGAGATCTTGACACCAGCAACTCCTTGACCCACGGAAGGGGAGGCCACTTGGCACAGGGCGTGCCCTTTGAGCGGTGCTTGGAGCTTCTCTGCCAGCCCAAGTCTCGGAACAGTGTTTTTTCGATATGTGGGAACTTTTCAAAGAATTTTGAATACTTAACAAAATCTTCCTCCTTTAGCCAAAAATCACATATAAAATATTCAAAGCGCCACTATTTATAATAGCCACACACTAGAAACAACTCGATTTTTTTCAGCAGTGAAATGAATAAACATGAGAATGGGAAAGAATGGCCCATCACTCTACATACCAGTGTGGCTGAATCTCTTAATCATGATGGTGGAAGAAAAGCACCAGACTCCTAAAATTATAAATTGTGTAATTTTTCTGATATAAAATTCAAGTCCCACAAAGCAAATTTTTGGAAATTGTGGCCTAATAGCAGTTACCGTCTTTTGGCGGGGGAGGAGGGTAATGTCTTGGATACTAGGAATTTTTTATTTTGATCTGGGTACCAGTTACATGGATGCATTCATCAAGGTATATATACTAAACATTTTTAAGCTTTTCTATATTTAATACTTAGAAAAGATTAATAACAAATCTTATATATTTAATTCTGGTAAATTATCTGCAGAATAGAATAGCTCTTTTAAATACCTTCCCCACACACATATCTTCTCTTGAGCCTTTTAGATTTCATTGTATTATATTTAGACTGATACAAGTTTATCTTAGATTTTTTTAAGTATGGTAATTGTTTCTTACAGCAAAGTTGTATCAATGGTATTCCAAATAGATGTGTCTCAATGTCTTACTACCAATAAGTCTTATTTTTCTCTCTCTTGTTCCTTCTCTTTTTCTATTCCTCCCCATTCTCTCTCATCCTCACCAACGCACAAATGAAATGTAACATCATAACATTCTTAGATATTTCTATTTGAATTTTTAAGGAGGAAATTATTTTTGTAATGCCCTTATCAATATTTAGTCATTACATATACATAGACATAACATTATGAACCACTTGATACATCATTTCTGAATAACTGAAATTTATCAACAAGTTCAGAATTTATTTTTTTTGGCTGACACTGCAACATATTTTAATGTCAGTCCAAGATATTCTTTTTCAACTTCAAGGTAAATCCAAAGACAAGCAGTATGTTAAAAACCCAGACATGGGCAAAAGTGGGTTTCAAATTGTAATACAAATAAATAACACAATAATTAATAAATAATACAAAAATAAACTCTGTGTTTCATGTACTCACAGCTGTAAACTTACTTTCTCCCACCCCTGTATGGTAGCCACTGTGGAAGAGAGAAAGGGTGGAGGGAGGGTTTAGATTAACAGAACATTTTGTGTCTCCAAAATTATTCTAATGCCATTCAATTTTAATTTGGGGTAAAGACCTGAGTCAGTTGCTCATTAATCCAATATGACTTTTGCTTCACTACTGTTATTAACGCCTTTATTCAGATGTTATTCAAATGAGTTTCTCTATTAAAAGAAGCAAATTGATGCAGGCAAAACATATTGTTGTAAACCTTCTTCATTTGGTAACACATTAATGATAGATCTGGCATTCTCAGTGTCAAAAACTCAATTGGCATCTGCTACAACAGAATCAAGTTAAAATGAGTGAAATGAAAACAAATGGAGGCGGAGGTGTAGGGGGGAATGCTGTAAAATATTTGAAATGTGATATGGATTCTTTGTCCCTAAAGACTCTCTTAGGTTTCATTGATCAAGAATTTGGCACTACATTGTATAGGTAAATTTCTTGTGGAAATACACACATATAAACATGTAGTTGTGAGGAAAACCTGGGGGCAGACAGGTGCTGTCAACAGAATGTATCTGAAAAGTGTGTTTGATGGGCTCCTACTTTTTTGTGACCATATGGCTTCCACTTGTATCCATTCCACTGGGCATGTGCTGTCCTCTTCTGCACTTAGATGTCCGAGAAGTCCAGCACTGTGCCTGATGCAGGCACCGAAGAGGATGACATTTTTACTTATCTCTGCTCAAATTCACCTGCTTTAAATGCCATTCCACAAAACCCTTATTCTATAAGCTATTGCTCTTACCAGGCAACCTGACATGACTAATGTAATTCCTCATTAACAACTTATCCAACTGCAGCAATTAATAGTACTATATTTTGCCATAAATAATGTGCACTTTTTTGTCCAAATTTCTGAGGGCAAAATAAGGATGTGCATTATACGTGGATATAATGATTACACACCATAGGTAATGGGTACAATAACACGCACATGTATTATACATGCAAAACACATGGTGATATAGATTAGTGGTAGTGTGCACCGACTCTGTGTCTGGATTGTCTGGGTTCCAATCCCACCACTAGCTCTCATTAACTGTGGGAACTTGAGAAATTTTTTGACCTGTCTTTCCTCAGTTTGCTCATCTGTAAAATGAGTGATAAAAAGTAGTAACTACCTAAGGGATTTTTAAGGGATTGAATGGGTTAAAACATGCAAATTGTTTAGGATGCTGGCTGGCACATAATAAGCACTATGTGATTATTAACCATCATTATTTATGAATAAGATCTCAAGGAAATTTGCTTTTAAATAGGAATTGTATAGATGCCAACTATTTAAATTAAAAAAAAAAATAAAGACTTTTAAATTGGCAAAATGCCAGGCAACTTATGAGGCAGTTAGAAAAATATGTGAACAAATATTTAAGAATTCTCAAAATATGTCCACCCCCAATGTATGATAACTTGCTAGGTTCCAGATAGTTGAGGCCCAGTGAAATTAAATAGCCTGACTAAGGACATAAAATTGGTAAAGGGTGGTGGCAGGGATTGTGCTGGGAGGTGCAGCACAAGGGTTCTTGAACACAGAATTTCGACGAGAGAACACGCCCACAGAGCTTCAAGTAGCCAAACATCTCTGTTTTCAGATTCAGAAATCTACATGTTTCCAGGTTTGTTTGCAGCCTCTGGGTAATGTATTCAGATGCCTCTCAAAACACCTCTGTTCCTGTATCCCAGTAAAAAATCATGCAGCCTATGACCAAAATTATCCTCCTTCCTGAATCTCCTGCCCCAGTTTTCTTTTTAACTCTGTGACTGGCATTGCCACCTAGGCTGAAATGCTAGCAGCAAATGAGTTCCTCCCTCCCCACCTGTACTTTTCTATCACCCCAGACCCACTACCTCCATTCAGAGCACCATTTCCTCTCACCGCAATGACAGCAGCCTCAAAACTGATTTTCCAAACAATATTACTCCCATGACCCATTCTTACAATGTAGTCATAATTGTCACTAGAAAGTGCAAAGGATCATGTCAATCCCATGCTTGAAATTGGCTTGAAAATGGCTCCCAGTTGCCCAGAAGTTCAAGTTCACATTTTAAAACAGCTTCCAGGTTTCTGCATGATTTTACATTAGCTTAACTCTTCAGTATCCGCTCCCTCACCTCCCCTAATGAGCCACACTGAAGTACTTGCAAGAACATCCTACAGTCTCTGAGCTCTATGAATTCACATGTGCTACCTCTGCCTTGGAGAGTCCTTTCCTCCAGTGTTATTTCTGCATATCTGAGGCCTGGATCAAGTAACTCAGGAAAACATTTCACCTTTTACATATGATTTGATCATATGTATATGTGTGTGTGTATACATATATGATGTAATATATGTGTACACATATATACATATTATCAAATCATGTATAAGTGGTGAAATATTTTCCTGAATTACCTGTATATGTACATATTGTATGTACACATACACATACATTATATATACATGCATTTTACATCATATACACATATATATTACACCTCACAATTTGCACTCTGTTTTACTATTTTCAATTGTAAAATCAAATTAAAACATCAGTCACACAGAATGGTAGTAACTCAAGTTCTGTTTCTTCATCTTTACAATTACTCTACTAACAATGTTTATTTCAAAACTGTTGTTTATGCACAAGAATATTTTGTGCCAGTGGAGTTGGAGATAGTGACTGTTCAAAATATGTGTGGATGACTATGAAATGTTATCAACTTAATCTTGGAATGAAAGCAGATAGCTGAGTTGGAGGGTGTTGAGGGCTAGTTGTATAACAGATTTCTGCAAATTAATTTTCATGTAGAATAAAGTATTAGAGTAATAACTACTATGTAGAACAAAGTTTAAACCAAAGTTCAAACATTGGTTTCCTAACTAAATGGAATCTGCAGTAACATTTTGGGGGGTAAGGGTATTTTATCACTGACATTGTTTAGAATCCCTGGTACATGGTGATCATAACAAGCAGACTGGCTTTTTCTTACTATTGTTTTTAAACTGCAGTCAGCGCACCCCTTTACTGCCTGCACCCTTTTCAAACCGTTCCCACTTCCAGGCACTTAACACTCCTATTGCTCTATTGCTCCTCTCAATTAATATCTCCCTTCCTGTTTTTATCTCTTGCCTAACTAATTTTAAGTTTATTTCTACTATAGCTAACTTCCACTAATCCTTCCTGTCCCTACTTCTTGCGGGAGTTTTCAGTAGACTAGACTCCTTGTGTTATACTAAGTTAGAATCCTGATGTTATACACCCGCAGTGTCCTGGAATATGTTATAGTTATGTTACAGATAATCTGGATGCTTTTTAATGGTCCGTTTGCTAGTGTATCTTTTTCAGTACACTAGAAACTCTGTGAAGTCAGGGACTACCCCTCTGTTCCAGAAGTAGTCAGTCACTAAGTAGTTAATAAATTTCCTCTCTACTACTCAGTCAGAAAGTATCCCTAACAAGTGTGGACTGATTTGCTAGTTTTACTCCAGCACTGTATCAGGATCTACGTTTTAAGTTCTCTTGTTTCTGAAAAGCCTACTCAAGTCCTGTTATGCCCGCCTTTTGTGACTGGGCCATACAACTTGAGGATGGATCCTCTTAGGCAAATACTAATCAACATCCCTTTGTCTGTGCCCGAGACCAGCCCAGTCTGCAGAGAGAGAAACTAGGGGTGGGGAGGCCATGCTAACAAAAGATGCTTGCTTGTTCCTGTTATCTACTTGGTCAGTAACTCTTCTTTCTTTTCCGTAAACTGATGAAAAATTATTTGCACTAAAAGCTTCAGTTAAACTGTCTTTTCTTTCAGTATATATTTCCAGGCTTGCCCGCAACATTCCTTGTCTCTTTTAAGCATTCTGAAAATACTATTTGCCAACTTTTTGTGTCAACACCTTATACTTTATTAAAGTCTTTTTTTCAGTTTCTTTCACCAAACCATAATATTTTTAAGAATATAGACCTATTGTTAATGTATTTATGAATTCCAATCACCTAATGTAGCACCTGCCCATAACAAATATAAAATATATACCTGTCAAATTTTAAAAAGCAGAACTGAAGACTGTCCACATATTATGTTAATTGTAGTGAACCACGGAAGTGAACACTGGACTCAAGCCATCCCTTTTCAACTGCTGTAATAGCTTTCTTAAGGCAGCACCTCTCTCGATAACTCTTTTTCACCTCATATAACTCCTTCCATTCATTCCTATTCTATAGCAGGTAACTCTGTGGAACTTGGACTCTGAGGAGTTGTGTCTTAGGCAAATGATTCTTGCAAAGTGAAGGACAAGCAACATCCCAAAAGCACTAAGTCAGGTTCTAGATAACATTTCTGGTTTTCGTGAGCCACCCCACATCTATGACTGATGTTTTTGATGCAAGGGAGACAACATATTTTTTTTATTCTTCTCCATACATCTCGTAGAATGGCAATCCACCTAAACTGCAGCATCTCCTAGGTTCTTTCTCACAACACAGTCTCACATAGAGTGCACTCTGAATTTTTGACCTCAAAATTTACTCCTTGGAAAACAGACCACAAGAAGACAGCATTTCTTCAGAACTTATAGAAAACAATTCTCCTTCCCCTTGGGCCATAGAATATTTCTTCTCAGCAAATTTGACACACCTCGGTGCTCAATCTCATATGGGATCCTATCTGCTCTCTGCGTGTGAGAAGACCCAGAAAGTTGGGATACCTTGAGGAGTGAAAACTTTTGTAGTCTCCTGTATGTTTTGGAGGTTTTGTTATATGAATCTAAATTTTCCTTCCCCAGAAAATATAAAAACATAATTCATCACTGACTGGCTATCATGGTTAGGGGTGGGTTTCTTAGCCATATATAACATTATCCAATTTGAAAACTCTAGCAAAGTACAGGTAGACAACATTTATCTATTTTAGTTGAACATTAAAATCCAAAATAGTGTGAAAAACAATAGTTAAAAATAATGTTTATCATCTATTGAGCATTTAGAATGCTCACCCCATGCTTTATGAGTATTCCTCATCAAGATGTAAATAAGGAAATTGAGGCACAGAAATGCTAAGAAACTTTTTCTCACAGCAAGTGAATAACACAAACCAGGTTGGAACTGACATATATTCCAGAGCTCACCTTCTCTGCCTCCAACTGTAAAGTACCTGCATGGTATGGCACATTTCTGCCAGTGAATGTAAGTTTCTGAATACCAAAGGCCATATCTTTGCTTCTCTTTCCCCATGAAGTGCTCAGTCCAGGACTCTATGATTCTTAATTACATTTTTATAACATAAGCAAAAACATTTATTGTAAGTATATTAAATGAAAGAGCTGCCATATATTCTTTAACTTACATAGTACAAGTCACACTCAACTTTTTCTTCAATTTTAGATTTCTTTAAGCTTATTGAAGCAAAGTATTTAAGGAAAAGCACTTTAAAGAATATATATCATTAATGGCAATTTTGGAAAGACTATTATGCTCAGAATGGGACAACAGAAAGAACAATATGATCCAATATGATCATTAACATGGATTAATCTCATGTTATTCCAATGATCCTCAAATGCAAATGCTATCATGATCTCTAGTTTCACTGGTGGTGAACTGGTCTGGTCCTCAGAGTTACTGGGTGTATTGCTAGTTTACAAAGCTGGCATGTAGCAGAGCCAAGATTGAATTTAAGCAGCCTGTTGAAGTTGCTGGTTTTCTTCATAATATGCTATAATACAACACTGAGGAATGTCTTCCTCCTTTGTGTTAACTAACTTAGATTTTTAAAGATCCACCATTTGTTTTATAGGCTCTATAAATTTTATAGGGAGTAAATTCCCATGGATCTGTTTGATAAATTCAGATTGTGGCCTTTCCTAGGTACATCATGTGCATATTCCTTGTTGATCACTAGAGGGCGACCGTCATGGTTTTAGGGTGGGTTAATTCCGACTAGAAGTGCTGACTCTATGCAAATTAAAGTCAAGGCAACGCTCTCAGTTCTAAAATTGGAGACAAAGCCAGAAGTACTCTACTCCCAAAATTTATATTTGGGGAGAGCTATGCATGTATAATAAATCTAAATAAGTAGTGTGGACAATAAAATCTGTAAGTTTAGAAGAAGATATTGTGAGCCAAATAGCTAATATGAAGTGCTTATAGATTTTTAGACGAGATTGGGCACGTTCAGGGTGGTATGACCATAGTGGAGTGCTTATAGATTTTTGAAAGTGCAAAGTTTTGTTCCTGCTTACTTGATTCTCACATCCTTATGTGGGAAGTAGAATTCTCTTCACCTCACAGATGGGGAACTTCCCCAATCACTGGTCTGCTATTAGAACTGCTGAAATTTTCACTTGCATTTTTAAGCCTTCTTTCAAAACGTTGCTCTTCTTACCCACACAGGAGATTAAAGTGTAACTGATACACACTGACCATTGCTATCACTGTGGCATTTGGGGTAGCTGCTCTTTTCTCCACTTTTTTTCTATCTGTCTGGATATAGCTGATGTAGTTTGTTGTTTGCAGAGTTAAAGCCTAAAATGGCTGAGTAGATCAAACATGTATATGTGTGTTTTTAATTTCATTTAAGAAAAAAAAAAAAAAAACTTGAGTTCTATGCCTCAGACCTTGTTTGCCAAGTATCAACAAGGAGAGAATTTTTATGATCGAATTATAAAACCCTGAAAATAGGGCTTTGTAATGGAAATGCTGATACAACCGTAACCATTGTATTGCAATCGCATCACTATAAGCAAATTGGTTTATATAATGTACCCTTCTGGAATGAATGCCGTTCTAAATGATTGTGCATCTCCATAAATCTAAGCTAACTCAGTAATTCAAAATTACTAAGATTTAAGTTTATTACCAATAAGCAATAAACTGATGGCTACTGCTATAAGAACTGTGGGTCGCTACACCCTATTTCACAGCAGGTGGTCTGCTCCATGCTGGTTGCAGACCGAATAAAATCAGACAACACTTTGAAACTAATTCCTGAAGTTGATAGAAGACTCCACAGTCATTTCAACTGGTAAAACAGTGTTGTGTCTTGTGCACTTCTTTCTTTCCAAATTAAATGTACTGAGACACTTGACCTTTCTAACAAATGAAGGGCAAACGAAGATTTGCTTTCATTTCATGTCACAATTGTATGTCTCTAGATATTTAAAATTGTCTCGAGCAGATTGTCTTTAGTTCATAAGCCATTCTTAACACAATGCACTGTTATAAAAAGAAAATAACATCTCATTGAGTGGATTTCTTGGATACAAAAAACTGAGAGAGAGTCTTAGTCCATCCATGTTTGACGCCGGACAAGCAGTTGAGGAACTCTTGTTCCCTTTTTTTCTAATCTCTTCATAGACCATCATATACTTTGTTTAAAACATATTTCCAGGTCTCCCAGCTTAAACTGTCCTGTTTTAAATGATGGAGTAGACATTCTGTAAAGCCTTCCTGTCCAGTTTCTTAAACAGATATTGCATGGAAAATATGCAATATCTGCATGCAATCATTGATCGAATCCTGGTTTTAAGATCAGAAGTTTCCTTGTCTTGAGTCTTGTTGAAGTGTTCTGTATTATTATACAATTTATTAACAAATCTTTCTTAACATAAGCGGTATATGTGACTTAAAGTTTGGCCTAGGCTTGTATGATTTAAAACACAAAGAATCTTCTAATAGTCACTGAAAAAAGCCTTTTCTCTTTTTCTTACTTTGAAGAACATAGGGCACACTTAAAGGAGAAACTGACATTAAAGATAGAAGAGAGGAGATTAATTATGAAGCTATAATCGGATGGCCACTATTGAAAACAGTAAAAAACATAGGTTAAAGCACTAAATGAACAATAACGTTAACTATAAAATAAAAGTAAAGAATTCAAGCATTGTGGATTCCCATGACACAGTAAATACAGTGTGAAATGGTTTTACAAAAACCTCAGTAGAAAATTATATTCTCTCTAGCTAGACTTTTTCACTTCAAATGCAAACTATTCTATATTTTCATCAATTTGAATTTTCACCCTAGCATTAGTTAGCAAGACTCCAAGCCTATTAGCTAGATGCCTCCTGTACCCCATTATTTCTGAGTAGCCTAGCAAAATTTTTCCTGCTATGTCCTACTCTGCCTCAAGTACCTGTAAACTGCTCATTCTTACTTCTGAAATCAATACCCCGCCCTGCTTTCTCCTTTGACCAAAAATATCTCAAATACTCAATATTGCCTCATTGTCTTTGGAATTTTTATGCCTATGTGAATTTCTGTGCACATGCGTATAAATATTTGATTTTCTCCTGTTAATCTGTCTTTGCTAATTTGATTATTAGCCCAGCTAGAGGAACTTAGAATGTAGAAAAGAAAGCGTTAATATGTTTTTAGTCCCCACAGTTTCCTTAGTAGAATCTTGTCCTTAAGTGTTGAAGTGGCAGTAAGACCTCTACGCTGCTGATTATCTCATTGCTCCGTCTGGCCCACGTTTTCTCTGCCCGTGTTGGAGGCTCTGAGGAGAAGTTCATGCAACAGAGATCTCTCCCCTAACTGCCCTTTTCTGGTATAACTTTATTTTACATTATGGAGCCAAAGAGAATTGGCTTGTCTCTTCTTAGTCTTTCCTGGATGGGATACTCCTTCCTTAGGTGGAAGACACTGCACCCATTCCCAAGTGTTATGATGCTAAATTAATGGCAAGGAGTAAGAATACTGCTTACTGTTAAGGGGAGGGAATAAAAGTTACAGTGATCCCTCACCTACTGTGGGAGTTCCATTCCAGAGACCCCTTGCAATAGGTGAAAATCCATGAAGTAGCAGCATTATATTTATTTTATTATTTATGTATATTTTAAGGCTTTATAAACCGTCCCACACTCCTATAAACCTTTCCCACTCTCTTATTAACCTTTCCCACACTCTTATAAACACTTCATATGCTCTTAAACACTTTCTACACTCTTAAACCTACATAATTTTAACAAATAAAATTCTATATGGGTACTCACCAGTGAAGTATACTACAACTTGAATGATGAAGATCATGAATTATGTAGCTGTGCAGTACTGATGGAGATGAAGGTGATGACGATGAGATGAATGCACTGCACAGCCAAGAAGAGCATAACAGCTCTTCTGAAGGCACCACTTCATCAGGCGCTTCATCAGATGGTGCAGTATCTTTGCCCTGGGCTGTAACTTCTATTTCTGCTAAAGGCATAGGCATAACTGATCTCTTCGTCTGAGTGATGAACATAGTTATGGGGAGTTGCTGGTGCTGCTTTTTCTTCTGAGTGAGAAGGTTTTTATAAACTGACATGCCACTCTCGACTGTATTTATGAAGTGCAATGAACAAAGCATCTTGGGGTCCTATTCTTCAGCCACAGAATTAGATATATTAAAAAAAAATACGATACAGTGAAGTCGCAATAAGTGAACCGCAATATAGCGAGAGATGACTGTATTTCCTTCCCTTTTTTATTTTTAGCTGCTTATCCATAACTTTTTGCAGCATTAAAGTCCCTAGTGCTTTTATTCTACTAGTAGACATGGACTTGATCATAATAATTGTTCAAATATTGAAATGCTTTTATACTTGTTGGCAAATAACCACTGTTCTCCCAGTGTCCTCACTGTTACCCTTCACCTGGGACATCCAGCCTCACCCAGGAATCAGGAACAAGACAGGTAATGCCTCTTTTGGCTGACATCCTCTCTGATTGCTCATTGCTTGTGTTGCACATGTTATACAATATGAATAATATCATCCTTGAATGTTCTCGTATACAATTATTTCACTGCTTCAGATCTAGGGCGAGCTTCAGTGCCAAATGGTCCTTATAACCCATATGTTCACTAGAATCCACTTGTCCCACAATGATCTGATTAAACTCAGCCTGAGTCCCCTTTTTATGGCCAGGTGAGAGTCTAGAACCCTTCTAACGATATATAAAGGATTCTACAATTGGCACCTCATGCTTTTCCTTTCCTTTGCATGCTCTCATCTGCACCTCTGCTTTTAAATGAGGTTTGAAATTGACTTCCTTCTTTGGTTACTTCAAAACCTCCACTTGAATTTAAGTATTACTCAGGCATAGTAAATTCAGCGATACTGCAGCTCTCTATAGGACCACATTCTCTCTGCTTTTTGGTGTAGACAACTCCATTAACAATCATGCTTAGAGAATTAGTTTCTACGCAAAGTGAACTTTTCGAAAAAGGTGCACAATGTGATAGGGTGTTTTTTTTTCTGGAAAGTTCTTATACCATCTGTTAATAAAATATAATGTATGCATAGTGTTTCACAAATATGTTAGAACTGTGTACAAGTCATACACATTAGGTTTGTATAATTTATATTTTTGGATGTAGCTGGAGTTAATTCATTTTCATTGTTTTTTAATAATATTTTATTCATGAATGATAGCATATTATATGTTGAAATTTATGTTAGTGCCAGCAAATGTAGTCCTGAACCACTCATGTTTTATTTATTTTATTTTATTTTATTTTATTTTATTTTATTTTATTTTATTTTATTTTATTTTTTAATTTAGAGAGAGGGAAAGGACGAGAAAGAGAGGGAGAGAAACATCAATGTGTGGTTGCTTCTCTCATGGACCCCACTCGGGACCTGGCCTGCAACCCAGTCATGTGCCCTGACTGGGAATCGAACTGGCGACCCTTTGGTTTGCAGCCTGTGCTCAATCCACAGAGCTACACCAGCCAGGCCATTTTCATAGTTAATTAACTATTTTCAATATACCACAATTTGTTTATTTTCTTCCACAAAGTTTCTTCCCAGTGATATGGTACTATAAATGATATTATTATGATTATTCTTATATCTGTTTCTGAGGGGTAACATATTTTAATATGTCCTATCAAGACCTGAAAAAAGACTGCACTGCCCTAAAAGCCCCTGGATTCTTAGATGGATGCTTTGTTGTAATGAGATTTTGAGCTGCCTCCTTTGGGGGCGAGGGACGGGGTTGTGGCACCTCGTTTGTACAGGTGGTACAAAGATTTAAATGTGTTTTGATGACTAGAAAAGTTGAGTGTGCTTGAGACTGGCTAGCTGCTCCCAAACACATGTTCTCTTATTTCTGAGATCACACTAAAATGAATTTTTCAGTCTAGCTTAGAGTTAAGAGCAGCCACGTGACTGGTTTATGGTCAGAGGAGGCAGTAGGTACCATTTTTCAAGAATGGTCCATAAAATACTCCCATATGGATTCTGTTTGTCTTGCCCTGTCCTCAGTCACCTTGAAACCCACATGTTGAAGGTGATGGAATCCTAAGATGCAAAGTGACCTGGATCCCTGAATAAATTCTTGGAAGAGATCCTAGTTTTGTTTGCTGTTGTTAGCTTATTGATAACCAGTGGTGTGGTTGAACCAGCCCTTGTAGTTTTTATGATTGCAGACACCCATTACCAATAACCATCAGAAAATTTTGAAAAAAAAAAAGATTTATTACTTACAGGACAGCCCTGGCAACCACAGACTGAGAGGTTGGAGGCTGGGAGGGAGGCAGAAAGAAGGGAGATAGAACGGGCCTGGGCTTCTCCTTTTATTGGGGTTGAAGGTGGAGACTTAGGGTTTCATGGGTTCATTCTTTATTGATAAACTTGAACATAAGCATAGGGATTTAAAGTATGGAAGAGAAAAGAAACAACTGAAATCAATGAAAATCTCTAAAACTAAAGAGCCCCATTGTGGGAAGCCTGGCTATTTATGTAATGTGTGGCTAGCAATGTGTTTTTCAAGATAGCCATCTTTAAAGTGGATGCCTCAGCATAAAGAAAAGCTATCAGAGCTTACGCTACAACCCTACAAATCAGTGTTACCCATTTTGACATTAGAGAGACAAGAACAAATTTCTATCAAGCTTAAGACATTATTCATATCTGGGTTGCTTTGTAATAGCATTTAGTATAGCATAAATTATACATCTTCTCTGAATCTAAGTTTCTCTTCTTTTTAAATGGAGATAGCAATAACCGTCAGCAAGGTTGTTATGAGAAATGGACCAAATGGAAAGTGTTTCCGCATGAGACTCAGCATAGTGGTGCACAACAAATTGTTCTTCTTTTTATTTTAGGAATAAAAGAAGCATTATATACTCCTTCCTAGCTGATTCCTCCACTCTCAAGGAGGGCATTGAGATGCCTAAAGGACTAATAAATATATATAAACATTTCTGTGTTCTGGGGACCACAGTGTTTCACTAAGGTTATGAACATAAAATCGTGTCATAATTAAGAAAAAAATTTAATTTTCACTAAGGCTTTTTATTAATCCCCTGAAAGCAGTCTACATTAAGCAAAAAAAGAAAAGGCTTTGATGAGCATCATCCTTTTCAAGTACAAAGAGGCCATTTCCTTAACCTTAAGTGACATCATTAAAGGAAAGCATGAAGAAGGTGACTACAGCCCTTTTGCTTCCACCCTGAACACTCTGGGCCTTCCACTGGTGTATGACTCCACTTCCCTGTGGTTCTGTGCCCATAAGCTGAGAGAAGTTGCTGCAATAACTGAAGAAACAAGGAGATTCTCGGATAAATACTGGCTGCACATAGGAAAGTTCCCGCATGCCTTCATGCCTTGTTGTACAGTCAAATTCCTTTCGCTCCTAGCATAAATATTCATGGAATCTCTAAGTCAGGGAATGTTTAATAACCACGAGTTTCATATTTTATATTTCTCCATCCCTTTGTGACCTGATTGCTTTGGTTTTCTTTTTTTTTTCTTTTTGTCTCATGCAAAGACATAACTTTTATTATTCCTACTGAGTAATAAAATTTTATCACTGATCTAATGACTACCACTGCTTAGAATATCAGTAGAGCATAAATTTGGATCAAAGGGAATGCAGCATTCTAATGAACTGTTTATTTTGAAGTAGCCATGGGGTCAGACCGAAATGTTACAAGATGTTCAGTAAGAACTTCCCATCTTCAATTTATTTTATTATCTGTGCTTAATATTACAGAGTGTTCTTTGGTCTTCATCCTTAGAAATTTCACTTTGTGATCCAATGAACATTGTTTCCAACTTGGAGATCACAAGAAACCATTATCATTTCTAAGTTGCCTGAATTATACTCCTTCCTGCTACATAAATTCTGGGCAAAGTTTCCTTCACCATGAACTTATTTCTCATTTGATTACTTTTCCCCTCATTACCTTACTGTTGCAAAACCTCCCGTCTTTTTTCCATTTGACACTGTATCTGTACTAGCCTTTATTTAAGGAGAGTTCTTTCTCCGCCATCTGCAGATTCTGTGAAATTATGTGGAAGTCATGGATATCTTCCTATTTGAAATACACACATCACATTCTGTATTGTCTATTCCTTGAAAACATACTCATCTTCATTCAAATCTTAAAATCTGGGTTTGTACTTTTCCACTTTTTTCTGCCATAGACCTAAGAGACTATCGTCTGTTCCTTGAGAAAGACATCCTTGGGTTGTAAAACTAGCTAGACTGGGAGAATATTTACATTTCAAAAGGAAAGAGGTAGAATTTATAATTGCAAATTTTCTAAAGTAAATGTTTTAGGAAAAGGGAGGTCAAGGGCCTAGTGTCAGAAAAAAAAAAAAAAAACAGTCTGAAATGTAGTCACGATGAGGGGAACATTAGTGCCATCTTGAACAAGAGTCTTTGTGCAGGAAGAGCCTGTCCTCTCTGTTCGCCAGGCCAGAAGATCATCTGGTGTGACATGCTTTGTGTCTCTGGGGATCTAACTGAGTTCTTCAGATAAGGTGTGTTTACAGTCTCTGAACTATCTGGAAAGACATAGAAAATAAAAAGAATAGAAAGGACTCTTAACCCATAGTTTCTCTTCAACTGCCTCATATTTTTATTTATAAAGTGATTTACCATAGAATCTTTAACTAGATTTATAAATTTCTTTGGTAAAAATACAATTCAGCCCGGCTGGTGTAGCTCAGTGGATTGAGCGCGGGCTGGGAACCAGAGGGTCCTGGTTCGATTCCCAGTAGGGGCACATGCCTGGGTTGCAGGCCAGGCCCCCAATGAGGGCCATGTGAGAGGCAACCATACATTGCTCTTTCTCCCTCCCTTCTCCTCTCTCTGAAAATAAATAAATAAAATCTTTAAAAAAAATACAATTCAAAGGGGAAATGTACAGGAGACTTATGGAAGGAATTTGGATGGACCCAAAAGGGCCCGTATACTATGAGTTTTCAAAGCAGGCTTCGTATAGGAGCCAAGATTATCCCCAAAATGTTTCCAGGCCATCACAGGGATGGGAAGATGTAGAGACTTATTCTTCTCTTCCTGCAGCTTGATTAAATCAAAGTTGTATAAGCAGTATCGTTTCAAAAATCTATATTTTATAAAGTTAGAAAATTGCAAATTTTCAACTCTGTATCTTCCTGATGAGATGAGTGAAATACAAAGGAATAATATGACTAGATCAAAGTCTAGTGGCTCTGATTATATATTTTGGCTAAAACATACCACTGTAAGAATTCTTCTTTAACTTATTCTATGATTTTGGGCAAGCTATTTACGTCCTCTTAATCTATAAAATGTGGAAAATACTATTTACCTTATGAGGTTGTTTGTGAATACTAGATAATATCGCTAAAGCACAATCCCTAATTCATAATAAACTTTCAAGAAATGGTAGCGATTATGAAGATTTTGACAATAACTGTTATTTATGTAACAAAGCCTAAATTAAAGACTGTGCTTGCCGTCTTGACAGGAAAAGAAAAGGCTGGGGATTGCAGAGTTAATAATCATAAACTCAAACTGACTTCTAAAATCCGCCTTACATTTACAATCAGGTCAGAAAACAATTTCCATGTTTTTTGTGGGTTTAGGCTCCACTCATAAAGCCTCCTAATGAATCAACACTTTTTTTTTTTTTTTTGCCATTTTCCCTTTTCTGGTTTGGAAAATGTAGGTTCACAAATAGATATTCTAATCAGCTGCAGCCCTTGAGTAGAGGAATAATTTTTTTTGAAAGAAATATGAATGACAATCAATAAATTTTTTCTCTGTTCTTAGTAACAAGGGTTCTGGTAGGAAAAAGATGATTTAACTGATTTGCTCATGGATTTGTTGACTCACTTTAATAATCGTTTTTATTCTTAATGAAATTAAATGATCTATGACATTTACTGTGTGCTTTGATCAGGGCCAGTACGTAAGTTTTACTTGGAGATAGGCTGAAATGTCGCCTTCATGTCAACTGATGAGAAAATTCTCAGTTTTTTCTTTTCCAGTGAGAACATGTGTGATAATCAAGTTCCAGGACCTCAGTTTAAATACTAGAATGTCTGCTGTTATGTTATATGGGGGAAATTGATTGGGCAAATTACTTCATCTCAATAGTTATCAGGGCATCTATGTGGAATCTATGCATCCTAAAATTATTTACTATTTTATGTTCCTGTAATTAATAATTGTGTTGCTTTTGAACAGAGATTATTGAGATTCCTGTGAGTGATTCTGCTCATTCCCACATCCAGGCACTCTGGGAGTGTGGTGAAAAGAAGTAATGGATCTCTGTTTTCAATGCTGATACCAGAGAACTAGATTTAAATCCTCTTTAAATAGTAGCTTATAGAAATTTTATAGAGGAGAGTATAATTAATTCTGAGTTATTTGGGGAAAAATTACTCATAAAATTTGATTTTAAAAAATGAAACATTTATTATTTTTCATAAGATGTACTTTAAAAACTTTTGTCAAAATAACAACATTAGCTAGATACACTTATAGACCTATTGGTGAATTTCTACTTTTAATGAATTATAAAGAATATATGACGTAACACATCACCTAAACTCTTTGGTTTTCCATATCATCATCTACTATATTGTGTTCTTTACAATATTTCAATCTCTACATCATTATGATTCAGATGTTCCTGCACATTAAGTCAACATTCTGATATTAGGAGTATAAAATGCATATTCGGGCATCAATTAATTGTTGTAGCATAATTTTAAGACATGATATTTTAATAATTTAAACATGTTTCTATTAATATAATCTTTAAATCACATTACCCTAATGAAGAAAAAGTATACGATAATCTCAATTCAGAAATAATATTTAATAAAATTAAATGTCCATTCATCACATCACAAGATAATAAAAACAATGAAAAAATAAAAGAAAAGATAAGAGCACTTTCCTCCTCTTGGAAAATAATATGACATTTCCTCAAAAAAATTAAAAAATGGAACTGCCTTTTGACCCAGCAATCCCACTTTTGGAAATACAAGGTCAACACAAAAAATGCCCCTTTTTTATTAAAAAATATTTTATTGTAAAATCATAATCATGTAATTCTGTAACATAACAATATCACACTCAAGCATACCATATGACAGACAGTTTAGGTGAAATGTTCAAATTAAAATTATAAATTATTACACTCATAATATTACCCTACCAGCCACACTCAAGCAGACAATTCTTCTGCAGGACGCTGTGTATCTGAAGAAACATGAAACACTAATTTGAAAAAAAAAAATGTGCTCCTGTGTTCACTGCAGCATTATTTACAATAGCCGAGATCTGGAAACAGCCCATCAGTAGATGAGTTGATAAAAACACTGAAGTAGATTTATGCAATGGAATACTGCTCAGCCATATGAATAAGGAAGTCTTACCTTTTGTGAAAGACTGGGTTGACCTAGAGATTATATGATCTCACTTACATGTGGAATCTAATGTACAAAATAAACTGATGAACAAAATAGAAACAGAGAGACATGGATTCATGCAACAGACTGACAGCTGTTGAGAGAGGAGGGTGATTGGAGGGCTGCATGAGAGAAGGTGAAGAGATTAAGCAAAAAATATATGTGTAATGTGTGTGTGTGTGTGTGTGTGTATACATACAAATATATATATATATAAACACATAGCCGCAGACAACCGTGTGGTGATAGCCAGAGGGAAAGGGGTGCGGAGGCTGGGCAGACAAAGAAGGGGAAATAAGGACAGAGAGAGACTGTGCTTGGGGCTGCGGGTGCACCATGCAGGGTGCAGAGGATGTTTCGTTCAGCTGTACACTTGAAACCTGTGTGGTTTTGTGAACCAATGTCACCCTAATAAATTTTAAAAAATATTTTGTAAACGTCCTATAGCTAATATCAAACTAAATAATAAAATTTTCAAAGTTTTGAATGTCTTCATCTGAGGTCAGACATCAGAGATGTCCACTATTACCCTTTCTATCCAGAAATATATTAGAGTTTTAGTTCATGTGTAACCGGAAAACAGACCAGCATTCATGCTGCCTGTCACTACCAAACCCAATAAGCAATGATGGTGATTGAATCTTTATAGGCGCTTTATTCAGGTGCCGGTGATCTGAGAAGATGGCGGGTTTATACCCTAACAGACCATCTTCCCTCTCTTTCTCCAGGCCAACGTTTTGACACTAGGGGATAAGCAGGTTGGTAAGAGCTTTGAAGTCCAGGGGATTAGGTAAGTGGCACTGGGGTATTCCTGTCCCGAGTAGTTAGCTGCTCCCAGGGGTGGGTGGTAGTCTGTCTCACAAAGGCCCGGATGCCTCCAGTTGTCCCCAGGTGGTAATTATTAGCAGTGTCCCAGGTGATTGGCTGTTTTCCCCAGAGCCAGGATCGGCCTTATCTTCGGTTTTCTGAAACAAAGGCTCAAATGTAAACATAATTTGCCAGGTTTATAGCTTTTACCTTAAACCGAAATTTTCCAGCTCTAAAGTCCCCTATCACATGTATTAAGTTAATAAAAAATTATAGGTCTAGAAAATGAAAATAAAAATCTGAAATTATTTTTATGTCTGGATAGAATGACTACATACCTAGAAAGTCCAATACAATATAAAACTATTATAATTAATATATGAATAAAGCAACTGAATACAATGTCAATTTACAAAATTTATTGTGCTTCTGGATATTATCAACATAAATTAAACTATGAAATTTTGAAATTCTACTTACGATGACATAAATATCTGAATTTATCAGAAATAAATTTACAGTCTTTATAAATAAAATATATGAAATATTGCTGAGAGAGATTAAAGAACTCTAAAATTAATGGAGTTACATACCATATTTATGTATTAGAAGACATAGTATTCTTATATCAATTTTCCTTAATTTATCTGTAGATTGGATGCAATTACAATAAATTTCTCCCTTTGGGCATCCCACCATTGCTAATGGTTCCTTTAGAGAGCCATACTTCTCAGTTTTGACAATACCACTGACCTTTCAGCCCTACAGGTGAAGGAAATTCTTATTATTGCTAATCTCTGGGTTGTCTCATCATCTCTTAGTTAACTTATCTCTTCTTTCAACTGTATAACCAATTGCTATGTTACATTCCCTTTGTTTAAAATGCCTGAAGTGGTTTATCTTAATCTAAGTGGTATCTCACATATATATTTATAAAAATAACAAAATTCCAGCACAATTTGGCATATTTTTTAAAATGTTATGGTTAAAAATATTTTTATGGTTCATTTTGGCTCAGTGTGCATTTCAGGCCAAATCACTAGTGGGTAAGAGACCTGTCATTAGAATAGCTATATATTCCCTGTCACAAATGGATGCAAACAAATACAGTCATAAAACCCACTTTACACAAAAGCTCGGGGAATGCTAACACTGAAAATTATGCTAGTGAAATTCTGGTTCAATGTCTTCATTCTACAAGTGAGGAATCTTGAACAAGTGAGGTTAACTTTGTCCAAAGTTAAAGAAACTGAACTGAGTCTAAAACAGGACTATCTCATTTCTAGTCCAATCTGTTTGTATTTTAGCCTATTTCTTCAAAGAATATTTTAGTGGAAAGGTAACTTGAAGAGTCAAGGCTAATAGTTGACATTGACAAAGTAATGTCAGAAATATTTTTAAGTAGTGGTAGGATAGGTTTTATGAACTCCTAGGCCTTATATTTTAAGGCAAAATAAAATGAATTTAGTTTGATTCTGTGTCTTAAAGGTCACAATGGCCAAAGCATTACTGAATACAAGTCACTGGTCAGACTCTCCACATAACATGAGCGTATATTCATACACAGTACTTAAGGAAATGGGCTATTGCTTCAAATTCCTGTTTTAAAAATTGAAATGTTTACTGTCTAGGTAACCTTAAGAATATTAATTTACTTTTTTGGCTCAGTGCTCTTACCTGAGTTTTAGAAAAAGTTATGGTATTTATCTCATGAAATACAATATGAGGTGTTTTAAATGGCACCTAGTGCACGGTAAGTGCTCCATTGAGGTTACTATGATGAGCAGGTCTGCACTTGAAGTTATAAATGTCTATGATGTCTTCAGATGTACAGATGTCTGGGTAGTCACTGCTGTGTACTTACGGAACCTTAAGTAATGTGTAGGTCTACTAAATCCACCCGCATCCTTGTTTCAGTCCATGCATAAGTAAATCAAATAAAGAAGGGGATTTGGAGGCTCAGGATTTTATGTTCCATGGGACTGAGGTTTTTCACAGTGATAAGTAAAATTAGGTTAAATATTTTTTAAAGAGCACCTGATGGTTGTCTGGCTATTTCATTTCACACAGAATTATAACACTAAAGTTTATATGATAAATGACAAAGGAACAAAACTATCATGTGTTTAATAAAGAAGACATTTGAAAATGAACACAAAAATGAGTGTACTCAATCTCCCCCCCACACGCACACATTCATAAAGAACATTAGTTTCCAGTAAGATCAGGAGCTATAACAGTTAACTTCTGCTCTACCTTTAAATATTCTTTCATTTGTTTACTTTACATAGACTTGTTGAGAGGTGTTTTTTTTTTGATGCAAAGTTTTGATGTTCAGAGAAATACAAGGAATCAGAGATCATATCTAAGTTCTTATTTTACAGAAAATATATAAGTAAATAATAATATTTAAGAGTTTAGTTTAGTAGATAACTAAAGATGATACTTTGTATTTTAAATTTTTTAAATAATGAGTACTTATTATATACAAATAATTACTATAAATAGAAACAAATGAGAAGTAAACTAAATCTGTTTTTTACACTTTAAGATAAAAAACTTGAAAAAATAATGCAGTAATTTTTTATTTTCATTGTCTATAAACACTGCTTCTTCAATTTTTGTAATAATTTCTTACGCATTTTTGAACATATAAAATACAAACTCAAAATCAGAAATGGATACCATACTCTTGGTACTGTGAAAAAAAGAGCCACAGTTGAGGGCTGCCAGGGAAAATGTGATGGAAAGATAGACGAGGATAGTTTACCCTTTTCGTTTCTTCTGCCAATAATAGATCCATATGGGGTGGCAGGAGATTTCTCACTGAATGTGCCCCTTGATTTTGAAGAGAGGTAATGCAATGGTTTAGGCCCTTCGGTTCAACAAGGAATAACTTGTTAGATTTGCGATTCTCCATCTCTCTTTTCAGATCTATTTTTTAAAAGTTAATTTCTTAGTTTGAATTTTCTATTTTCTTTACTTCTTTCTCCTAAAGTGTTTGAAAAAATTAAAAACTACATTTTATGATGATTAAAAATAACAAAGTAATTTCTTAAGAATAAGGGGATATTAATTGGGGAGATTTTTCTCCTGAAGAGAATATCATCAGTAGTCCAAAGGGGAATTATTCTCTTTCTCTTTGACAAGCAGAGGGCAGATACGTTTTGTGTATTTTAACTACCCAAGATCATGTGGTTTTTGATCAATCTAAATACTGTAGATCCCAAACCACTAATTGTGATAATAATTTGTTTCTCTATAATTTAACAAGGAGAATTAGGTAGTGAAGAGAAAATGAAGCAGGACAAAATATTTAATATTCAATATATTATTTTTTGCTTTAATTTCCACAGTCTATGTTTTTCTTATTAGATCCACACAATCCCTAGTCTAGAAATAATTTAGATTCATTCTTCAATGTTGAACTTTTGTGCTATAGGAGGGAAAAGATTACACTCAGAAGACACATCAGAAACTATTTTCATACAACATATATAACATTTATCCTGTTGACTTGTCATATATTTATTTGTATGTCTTTTCAAATGTAATTTGTTTCTCAGAACATTGACAAGGTCTTTTTATCTGATTACTACTACCTGTATCCAAAATGACCATGAGTTCATCAGAGAAAGGTGATCAATTCCTAAATTCCTAAAGTATCCAGTTGTCTAGGATTAGAATTCTTTATATATATAAACAAAATATTTAAATAATATATAATCCTATATACAAATAATAAATGTTGAAAGGAATAGTCGAGTTCTGCTTTGTGATATAGATTCTACAGAATTTATCATATTGGACATCCAGAGCAAAAGACTGAGATGATGCTGACCTGTTCAAGAAAAGACAGTGGTTTCCAGTTCTCCGTGAGACCTGGGTCACAGAGTACCCTAAGTGAATCAGCAGTAATGTTTTTATTTTGCTGTTTTTTCTTCTTTCAGATTTAATAAAGACATTATCCAAAATACAGTTCTAATTGGTTTCAGTCCTTGGAGGAAAGTAACAATATTTCTGTTTTGTCATATCTTTGGAAAGCAATGGAATAGAGAATCAAACAGGAGTTCTGATAACAGAAAAGGTACCAATAAATTATTTTAATAGAACTTGAAGTTTAGTTGCAGTGACTCAACAAGTACCTATTTTTATCCACAACAACCAAATACCCTATCTTCGTCACAGTTATACTAAAGCAACTAGAGCAGCAATAGGCATGTGGCAGGTGTCTGATTAATTTCTGTCAAATTAATCTTAAACGAAGACTGACTTAAATGATCTTTATGTCAGACAATGGTGAAATTCTCAATCATGTTCTAAGCTTTCAATCGAAGTTCTTAATTTTAAATTCATCTTTTGTTGAGTGAAGAAATTGGTTGTAGAAAGAAATAATTCTTGGACATATCTCTTTTATTTTCCTTTTCATCAAATTTATTGTGGTGACATTGGTTAACAAAACTATACAGGTTTCAGATGCACAGTTCTATAATACATCATCTGACATTGTATGTGTGTTCACTACCTCAAGTCAAGTTTCCTTTCATGGCCATTTCTCCCCTCTGGCTCTTCTACCTCCCCTACCTGCTTTTCCCTTTGGTAATCACCATACTGTTGTCTGTGCATAAGTTTTTTAATACCTTCACCTTTTTCAACGAGCCCAGCAACCCCTTTCTGTCTGACAGGTGACATATCTCTTTATCACATTTTTCAGGAAGTCCTGCTGAGATTCTGAATATTGATAACATGTTGTAGTAGCTATCACCTTTGTTGCTGTAGAATAAGGATGGTTAATGTTCACCGGGACTCTTTCATACCCAGATTCTTAGCGCCCTCTTTGGGCGTGGTAAGAGAGAAGTGATAGACTGCCGCTCCTGACATCTGCTTACGAGGGCTGGAGAACATTTTCAACTGCTCCTCTCTACTTTCTCCTGTAATAGACTGCGGAAAACTTGCAAATGGAGTCAAAAATAAGTCCAAACTACACAGATTAAAAAAAAAGAAATTTAATCTGACATTAGAACATGGAATATTTATGCATTGACATTTATGAATCCTACTTGAGGGCACAGACCCTTTGTCAGGTATAACTAAATTATATAAGGTAATTTCCAAACACATCACTATGCTGTCATTACTTGTCTTCATACACATATTTTAAATAAAAATTATGTGGAGTATGGAATCATCTGACCATTCTGAATCTCAATACTTTGTCTGTAAAATGAAATATTCTCAATGGTAATTTTAGTTTAAAATTCCATTTTGAATTTCTCATTACTTTGAGATTCATTTTCTTATATTAGGAGCATTAATATATGAAATGTGATTATATACAACACATATTCTGGAATATCATGTGAATTGCTGAAACATTAATTTCAACCTAGGTCACTCAGCAGTTTATACCCATAATATTGTAACTGTTAAAGTTTCTTAGAGATACTAACTTCAAGAAGAATCAGCAGATGACATTTTTCTAGTGACATTTTTTGTTACAATGTACCAGCTTTTTCTAGCCACCATCTCTATGAATATAGCACAATTCAATCAAGCAAGAAATGTTCTTACTCTTAATAAACCTCAGTAATCAAGACTGCAAAAGAGTTCCATAAATGAAATGATTCTTTTTAAAAAAATATTTTATTGATCATGCTATTACAGTTGTCTCATTTTTTTCTCCCCTTTATTCCTCACCACCCTGCACCCCCCTCCCACCAGCATCCTCCCCACCCCTTAGTTCATGTTCATGGGTCATACATGTAAGTTATTTGGCTTCTCCGTTTCCCATACTATTCCTAACCTCCCCCTGTCTATTTTGTACCTACCATTTATTCTTCTTATTTTCTGTACCTTTTTTCATTCTTTCCCCACCCCCTTCCCACTGATAACCCTCCATGTGATCTCCATATCTGTGAATCTGTTCCCATTCTAGTTGTTTGCTTAGTTTGTTTTTGTTTTTTTAGGTTCAATTGTTGATAGTGCTGAGTTTGTTGTCATCTTACTGTTCATAGTTTTGATCTTCTTTTTCTTAGATAAGTCCCTTTAATATTTCATGTAATAAGGGCTTGGTGATGATGAACTCCTTTAACTTGACCTTATCTGGGAAGCACTTTATCTGCCCTTCCATTCTAAATGATAGCTTTGCTGGACAGAGTAATCTTGGATGTAAGTCCTTGCCTTTCAGGAGTTTCAATAGTTCTTTCCAGCCCCTTCTTTCCTGTCAGCTTTCTTTTTAGAATTCAGCTGATAGTCTTATGGGAACTCCTTTGTAGGTAACTAGATGCTTTACCCTTGATGCTTTTCAGATTTTCTCCTTATCTTTAATCTTGACTAAGGTAATTATGATGTGTGTTGGTGTGTGCTTACTTGGATCCAACTTCTTCGAGACTCTCCGAGCTTCCTGGACTTCCTGGAAGTCTATTTCCTTTGCCAGATTGGGGAAGTTCTCCATTATTTTTTCAAAAAACTTTTCAACTTCTTGCTATTGTTCTTCTCCTTCTGGCACCCCTATGATTCAGATATTGGAAAGTTTCAAGTTCTCCCAGAGGTTCCTAAGCCTCTCTTCATTTTTTTGAATTATTTTTCTTAATTTTGTTCTGCTTGAATATTTATTTCTTCCTTCTGGTCCAAATCATTGATTTGAGTCCCGGTTTCCTTCCCATTACAGTTAGTTCCCTGTACATTTCCTATGTTTCAATTTTCATAGCCTTTACTTTTCCCCTATTTTGTGTCCATACTCAATCAATTCTGTGAGCATTCTGATTACTAGTGCTTTGAACACTGCATCTGATCGGTTGGCTATCTTTTTATTGCTTAGTTGCATTTTTCCTGGAGCTTTGATCTGCAGTGTCATTTGGGCCATATTTTTTGTCTCAGTGTGCCTGTTACATAGTAAGGGGTGGAGCCTTAGTTATCTGCCAGGGCCAGGCAACCCCTTTTGCTTCGTTTTGGTGCTGTATGTGGGGGAGGGGTCCGAGAGAGAACAACTCCCCTTGCTTAGTTCTCAGCTGGCTTTCAGTCACTTTCTCTGCTACCCACAAGGAAATTGAGCCCTTCTGATGCTGATTCCTGGGTGGATAGGTTTGTGTATATTCTAGGACCCTGTGGGTCTCTTCAATGAACTCTCCTGTGAGACTGGGAGTTTCTCCCCCTGTAGCAATCCCCACAGGTTTTTATAGTCATAGGTTTTGATGCTTTCTTTCCCCACACTGGAACCCTGGGTCTTGCTTCCCAGTTGTTCCTCCTAGCTTATCTGCAAGCAAATTTGGAAACATCTGGTCTGCCAGCTGCCACCTTGCCTTGAGTTCTCTCCTCCCTGGCTACCAGTCTCCACCCCTCCTACCAGTCTGGATGAATGTTTCTTCTTTAACTCCTTGGTTCCAGACTTTGATTTTCTGGCAGTTCTGGTTATTTTTTGTTTTTAAATTTGCTGTTGTCCTTATTTTGGTTGTGAGGAGGCAAAATGTATTTAACTATGGCTCCATCTTGGCAGGATGTTTTTTGAAATGATTCTTTTCTTTCTTATTTCAGCAACACCTAAGTTCAAACAGAAAACCTGTGAACTGTTTTCTCCTAAGAAATAGTTAATAATGAAGGTTTTTCTCTTTGTCTGTATTTTATTCCTCTTTGCCATTTTCTTTCTACCAGATAACATGAATATTATTGCCAGTGAGGTCAGCACAGAAGGGGAAAATGGGTTCAGAATTTTTTAAGCAAATATTATTAACATTATAAAAATATTGTAATAATACCATCAGCAAGACCACATTATATTTATTTACAGCTTCTAGATGGAGAAAACATTTGAATACATTTTACAGAATCAGTAAAGGTCATAATTCACTTTGATTGCAAGACAGTATACATATGAGCATCTATATATATGTAAGTTGTTGGATTAGTGCTACAGTGAATCAATCCCTGAAATGTGTGTTTATTCAATATTCAAATCTATTAATTTTAATGTACTAATAAAATTTTAATGGGAATAGAATAAATTTATGCTTGGAAATTATTTACACAATATTATAATATTGATAGCAGAGGTTTTTGCAAGGTTAAATGGCTATCCAAAAGTACACATTTTATTATGTTCAAAACTGAGACTAGCTGTGCTTCTACTCACTTTCAGTTGAATTCTTCTTCTTTATCTTGCTTCTTTCCCTGGATTACCAAGATAACTGTTATTATTGAGTTCAAATGAGGTCAACATAAAATAAATCTACTGTATCCTATCCTTTCATTTCTACCCTGCTCTAATAATATTTGAACATAGCTAAGCTTTTCACTGAAAATTTCTCACCAAGAGAGGACAAGTGGATAAATTTCAATTAATAATGCAACTCATGTACTTCAAGAAGTTGGAGATAATTTAAATAAGAATAATTGTTTTCTTCATCATCTTTATTAAAATTTTATCAGAACATGCTTATTAAAATTCCATGCATTTCTAGAAATTTTCTGAGATATTATGTAGATTTATCTAGATTTCAGTATGTGCTGATGCTTTTTTTCTTAATAATGACTTTAATAGCCAGCATCTGTTTTGTCTCTTGTCAACAATAATTCATTACTCCTTACAATAGCCATGTGAGTGAATCATATTAGTAACCAAGACTTTCATTTACATATTCAGCTCAATTTTAAAGAAATATGTACCACATATATATAATTCTATAAAACCTCCTATTGTATATAGTATCATGATATGAAAACAAATATATTAGTGTCCTTATTTCAAAATACCTTTTTTCTTATACTTTTGAAGTAACTTTTTTTTCATTTTGCAGCAGGCTCCGACCAACCTGTTATCAACTCTATGCCATTATCAACAATCATATACAGACAGAAGCTTGAGAAACTAAACTTAAAGACACATACTTCTTTCATAATATTTGAAAAGGCACAAAATGGTACAGAGCAAAACAACACCAGTAAAATAAAACAAGTAGAATTATATATTGCACATTTTAATTACTATCTCTCAAATTCAAAAAGGAAAATAGCTTAAAAATGTTCTCTGTCCCAGTCCCTATGTATTTAGTTCCTCTTGTCTTTCACCTTCTAGTTTTATGAAGGTTGAATTTTATGTTCAAAATGAGAAAGACTTCTTGTTTTAAAGTCTTAGGGTCTCATTTTTGATGAAACTCTGTCTAGACAAATGTCTTTACTATTTCTGGGAAGGAAAATTCTCCAGTCATTGCTCTCCGCAATTTTTTTTTTAATGTTGTTAGTGCTATTATGTTTAGGAGTCAAATTGCTGTCTCACTTTCTTCTTAATTTTTTTTTGCCACTCACCATTGTCCATAATCCTGATATCTCTGGATAAATAAAAATATATTATATAGAAAAAGTAATTAAGGTGTTCTTATTAATTCCAAGGATGGTATAATTAAGGTAACTTGAAGTAACTTGAAGAGACAGTTGAGCAACAAAAGTCCAGGCTGAGAAACATTAAACATTGATCAGTTACCTCTCCCAAACACTGAACCGGGGACCAAACCCACAGTCTAGGCATGTGCCCCGATCAGGAGTGGAACCTGCAATCTTTTCCTTTGCAGGATGATGCCCAACCCAGTAACCCACACCAGTGAGAGCTATTTTAGTCTTCACCTCAGTTGTGAAGTCATTAAGTTTTTTTCCTTTTCTTCTGTGGTCTCTGTTTCTTTGTGTCTTCTATTAAATCTTGGCATTTCTTTCTTGGATTATTAATTCCATCCACTCTTGACCTCTTTCAGCTTCAACTAAAGAGCACCGTGCTATCTTTAATTATTCAGATGCATGTAAAAAGCTAAGTGGTCAATATAAGAAGCAATGTGGTAAAAAAAAAAATCAGGATGACATACTGTGTAATATCTGCTGTTCATTGCTGCATAAAAGAAGGTGACCCTGTGGGGTAACTGGAGAGCCCCATTCACAAAAAAGAGGACCAACATTAACCATCTTTTCATTACTTTATTACTTCTCTTACTTCATTCATGGCCTAATATTTCTGTCCATATATGTCTCTGATGAATAAAGGATTAAATACAACATTTTTCAGCCCAAATAACTTACAAACATTGTATCTTCTTGAAAGAAAGACTCAGAATACAGAATGGAGTTTCGAACTCAGGAATAGAAGCAGACTGAAGAAGAGTCTGTGATGGAACTGTGTTAAATGAGATTGTGGGGGAAATTCTATTTTTAGTATGCTGCTATGAAGACCTGTGTGCATGTTTTTGGTGTGGACATAAGTTTTCAACTCCTTTAGGTAAATACCACAGATTATGATCCCTAGGTTATATGATAACAGTATGTTTAGTTTTGTTATGACACTACCAAACTGTCTCAAACGTAGCCACTCCATTTTGCATTCTCACCAGCAATGAATGAAAGTTCCTGTTGATCCATTTCACGTCTTCAGCATTTGGTGTTGTCAGTGTTCAGTTTTTGACCCTTTTAATATGTGTGGGATGGTATCTCATTGTTGTTTTAATTTGTATGGCATTTAATTTAGAAAATATTTTTGTATGCTCATTTTCTATCTATATATCTTCTTTGGTGAGGGGTCTACAGAAGTCTTTTGCCCACTATTGTATCAGATTATTTATTTGCATATTGTTGGGTTTTAAGAGTTCTTTGTATATATTGAATAATAGTCTATTATTAAATGTCTCTTTTGCAAATATTTTCTCCCACTCTGGCTTGTTTTTTCATTCTCTTCACATTGTCTTTCACAGAGAAAACATTTTTAAATTTTATTTTATTTCAATGAAGTCCAGTTTATTAATTATTTCTTCAATGGCTTATGCCTTTGATGTTTAGATATCTAAGTTCCCATCACCATACCCAAAGTCATCTATGTTTTCTCTTATGTTTATGGAGTTTTATGTTATCTTCTAGGAGTTTTACATTTAGGTCTGTAATCCAATTTAAGTTCATTTTTGTGAAGAGTACAAGCTCTGCCTCTTTTTTTTCTTTTGCATGTGAATTTTCCAGCACCATTTGTTAAAAAGACTATCTTTGCTCCATTATGTTGCCTTTGCTCTTTTGTCAAAGTTTGTTTGGCTATATTATAAAGATAAAACTTTGTGGATCTATTTATGTGTTCTCTATTCTGTTCCATTGATCTATTTGTCTATTCTTTTGCCAACATCCCCACTGTATTGGTTTCAACAGTTTTATAGTACATCTTGATGTGAGGTTGAGGTAATCCTCTAACTTTATTCTTCTCCTTTAATAGTGAGTTGATTGTTCTGGGTCTTTTCCTTCTTCAAATACTTTTTTAAAGCATTTTTTCTAGATTTCATTTATTTATTTAGAGAGGGGAAGGGAGGGAGAAAGAGAGGGAGAGCAACATCAATGTGTGGTTGCCTCTTACCTGGCCCCCACTAGGGATTTGGCCCGCAACCCAGGCATATGCCCTGACTGGGAATCAAACCAATGACCCTTTGGTTCACAGTCAGTGCTCAATCCACTGAGCTACACATGCCAGGTCTCAATCCACTGATTCTAAATAAATTTTAGAATCAGTTTGTGAATATCTACACAACAACTTCCTGGGATTTTGATGGGAATTATATTGAACCTATAGAACAAGTTGGGAAAAACTTACATCTTGACAGTTTTGGGTCTTCCTACACATGAACATGGAAATTATTTAGTTATTTAATTTCATTCATCAGAGTTTTGTACTTTTCTGACCATAGATATTTTACATTTTTTTAGATTTGTAGCTAATTAATTTATGTTTGGGGTAAACAGTATTATGCTTTTACTTTCAAATTTCAGTTATTTATTATTGGTGTATAGAAAATGGTTGACTTTTATATATTAATCTTATATCCTACAGCCTTGCTATAATTGCCTATTAGTTCCAAGAAGGTTTTGGCGGGGGCTGGGAGGTGAGGGTATACTGGGAGTTCCTTTCAGATTTTCTACATAGATGATCATGTCATCTGTGAACAGTGGCAGTTTTATGTTTTCCTTTCTAACTTGTATACCTTTAATTTCCTTTTCTAGTCTTGTTGCATTAGCTAGAGTTTCAAGCATGATGTTGAAAAGAGGTGGTAAGAGGGACACCCTTGCCTTGTAGTTCATCTTAGTGGGAAAGTTTCAAGATTCTTACCATTATGATGTTAGCTATAGAATTTTTGTAGATTTTTTAAGTCAACTTGAGAATGTTACTCTCTGCTCCTTGTTACTGAGAGTTTTTATCATGAGTGAATGTCAGATTTTGTCAGATATTTTTTCCACATATATTGATGTAATCAAATCGTTTTTCTTTTTTTAGCTTTTTGATGTGATAGATTACATTAATTCATTTTTGAATATTGACCCAGTCTTGCATACCTGGGAAATATCTCCTTGGTCATAGTGCATAATATTTTATAGAGTGTTTGATTTGATTTGCTAATATTTTGTTGAATTTTGCATCTGTGTTTATGAGCAATTTTGGTCTATAGTTTTCCTTTCTTTTAATGCCTTTGTATGGTTTTAATATTGAGACACGTTTTTAAACTGAGAATTTTTTTATATCAAAACTTACCTCAAACATTATATTTTACAGTAGACTATTAAAGATTTTTCTCCAAGTTCAGAAAAAAATTTTAAATGTCAATTTAACACTTCCATATATTATACTTCACCAGTGATATAATCTAAGAATGACAAGTAGTATAAAAACTGAAAAAAAAGATGTGATTACATATCTAGCAAATTTTTAAAAAATCTATAAATTACTAGAATAAATATATCACTTCAACAAGGTCACTAAACAAGTTTAATACTAAAAATTAAACTATATTATTGTAGATCAGAAATAAATTAAAAATAAAACATTTAAATTATACTCTTTAGAGTGCATTAAATAGCTAACAATATTTCTAATAAAATGCATCCCATCTATAATAAAAACTATAAAATATTACAAATAAAAATTTTAAATATAATCTAAACAATATTACTTGTTAATGTATTGGGAGAATTGCATTGAAAATATATACATTTTTTAATTTTCTGTAAATTGATCTATAGATTCAAAGAAATTACAGTTAAAATTTCAGCAGGCTTCCCCTCACTCCTTAAATTGACAATTTAATTCTGAAACATGTATGGAAAGGCAAAGAGCCAGCAAAAGACAAGATATCCTCGAAAAGAACAAAATTGAAGAACATATTCTCCTCAATACTCAGTCCTAAAATAGCCAGGGTGATTAAAAGAGTATGATATTGGTGCAAGGATTTACTAAGAGTTAGAACAAAATAGAAGTCTAGAAGTAGACCTACATATTTAGAGTCATGTGATATATAACATAGGTGAAATTGCGAAGGATAGAGGAAAAATGAACTTTTAATAAATAATAACTTTTACTTGAATATCATGTGGGAAAAATTGTATCTTGACTCCTAATTCATAACATATACCTAAGAAATATTTCCAGATAGAATACGTATATAAACATGAATAATAAAATGGTAAGCAAAGAGCATTTTGATGACCTGGAATACCAAATATATTATTTTAAAAACTCTGAAAATAATAATAAAACTGTGTATTAATTACCAATTTTCCTTCTAATCAATTTTCTTCCTTTTTTACCATTATATTTTATTGATTATGCTATTACAGTTGTACTAATTTTCCCCCTTTCCCCCCCCCAGCCAGTACCCCCCACTCTCTCAGGCAATTCCCCACCAGTGTTCATGTCCATGGGTCATGCGTGTAAGTTCTTTGGCCACTCCATTTCCTATGCTGTACTTCACACCCCCATGGCTATTCTGTAGCTACCTATTTGTACTTCTTAATCCCCTCACCTCTTCTTCACCCATTCTCCCACATGCCCTTCCCATCTGGCAACCATCAAAACTCTCTCCATGTCCAGGATCCTGTCTCTGTTCTTCTTGTTTGGCTAGTTTGTTTTTTAGTTTCACCTGTTGATAGATATATATTTATTGCTATTTTATTGTTCATAGTCTGATTTTATTTTTCTTAAATAAGTACCTTTAATATTTCATATAAAAATGGCTTGGTGATGATGAACTCCTTTAGTTTTCTCTTGTCTGGGAAGCTCTTTATCTGCCCTTCAATTCTACATGATAGCTTCTCTGGATAGAGCAATCTTGGCTGTAGGTTTCTGTTTTCATGACTTTGAATATTTCTTGCTAATCCTTTCTAGCCTGCAAAGTTTCTTTTGAGAAATAAGCTAACAATCTTATTTTTCAAGCCTTTATACCTCCTGTTTTCTAGGTAAATTCAGCGAATTGAAGGCATCACAGGAAGAATGCATGGTGGATGAGAAAAGCCTAGACATTGTTCCTTCTTCTCTGTTTCAAGGCAGTATTTCGTGGCGCTGCTGGCTAATTTTTGCTTTGGTTACAGTTCCCCCCTACCACTATGGTCTCACCTCTTTTCAGGTAATTTCCAACACAGTTCTAGATCCCAGTGAATAACCAGCTATAGCTTTTAGATTCTGGAAGTAAAACTTCTGCCTCTGTCTCCAGCCTCGGGCACAGTATCGGGCACCTGCTACTGCTAAGTTTTGGACTGCATCACCATTCTGCTTGGCTTCTCAACTTCTCCATCCCCAGAGTAAAAAAATTATGTATTTTAAATTTCCATTCAGATTATTTAGATTGTTTATTTTTAACTATTTTTATTTTTGTGTGCTCTTTATTTACATTTTATTTTTATTTTTTCCATCACCATGTATCCCCCTTATACCCTCTTCCACCTTGACCCGGTCTCCCCGCTGCAATCACCACACTGTTGTTCTTGTTCCTCAGTTCTTTGTCTATTTTTCCTTTTTGTTCAATTCCCTCCACTCCTCAAGCCCCCACCTATATGTCAGTCTGCTCTCTAACTGTGAGTCTGTCTCTATTTCGATTTTTAGATTATTTAATTTTATTTCTCTGATTAGAAAGAGATAAATTATACTAAAAACAACTTTAAAAGTAACTATTGAAATAGATGATAAACAAAATAAATATAATCACATTTAAAAGTTCTCTAGCTTTTAATGTATGTGTACAGACATACCTGGATTTCTACACACACAAAATACCTTGTTAGACTTTATATTTCATGAAAACTTACACTTAGAAAGTTCCTCCATCAAATTCAAAATATTTTCTCTAATCAAAATAAATTAAACATATGCTATGTACTTGCTTAAATGAAAATCCTCAGAGAATGTGAGATAAGGGGAGGAAAAAGCATTAGAAGTATTTTATCACCATATCCTCCTTCTACAAATGAAGACTCTTGATGACTGAGGAGTTAAAGAACCCCAACACTAAAATAATTCAAGGCTATTCAAATTCATAGTTTAATTTGCTGTCTTTACAACTTTCTGTCTCATGGAATATAAGAACTGAAGTAAACTTCAAGTCCTAAAACCCAGAGAAGTTGAAGACAAAGCTGTGTTTGCTGACACACTGGGTTAAGCATGGATAATGCATCCTGTTCATTACAAGTTGCTTAGAACTTAAAATCAGATAAATGAATTTTGAAAAATCTTTGCATTACAATAACCATACTGACCTATAACTGCAGGGAAGCACAGTTTACTGGACAGATAATTTTCATAATGGAATGTTTCTTCATCTATTAATAATTATTCAAATCTGAGTATATGTAGCTTTTGTATTCAGGTCACCACTAGTTAATAGTTGAGGGATCAGAGATAAATATTAGACCTGGTTTAATAATTCCACAATGCCTTAGGAATGCTTCATTTGTTTATAATTCTTCAATGTTGTAAATAACACTCCCAGAATTCACCCTGTAAGTTTTCACATTAAGTTGGACTTCAGTTACTCAGAGAGTGCCAAGACATGATGTTCAGATGGTCCAGCACTCAGGAGTGGGCAGTGTTGTATGTTGATGAAGTAGATGACTCTGCCTCAGATTTCTAGATTTCAACTGGTGGCTCTGCCATTTACTAGCAAGGTGACCCTAAGCCATTTTGTTACATTTTAGAACCTTATCTTTCTCTTCCATAAAACTGAGACAATTATAGCATATATAGTATTAAGTATTAGAAAAGCATAGCATACATATCTTTTTTAGTGGTAGTAATGGTAGTGATAGTATTAGTATAAGTTGGTCTTAATTTGAAATCACAAAACATATGATTCTTTCAGTTGGTTAAATAGCAGAATGATGCTTATCTACTTGAGTTAAATAAATAAAATAATAAACACCAAATAACAGGGAATTTATAATCCTTGGAGATAATGTTTTTAATAGTATGAGTCAAATTGGGATAAATATGGAAAAGGATCTTTGGTAATATCTATATTCTTCCCCTCGTACACACATTTATCACCTTTAAAAATTCTAAGCAATGAACAGGTAATAAGACAAAATAAACATTTTTGGCACTATATTACGGTTAAAATATAGCACAAACATAAGCGCGCATACACACATACTCCTACACAGAGTGGAAAAGTACTGGCTCTGCATATATGGATGGTCAGACACCAAATAATCCTCTTCTGTTTCTCATTTTTTAAGTTATGTATTTAACAAATTTTCTGATCCACTTTTTTTAAACCTGAATGAGAAATACAGATGAATGTCAAAGTCAGAATTGGAGGTTGTGATACTTTTGCCCATAGTAGATGCTGTTTTCAATCAGTATTTAGTATATTGCTTCACAGAATTCCTAACCAAGATGGGATGACATGAAAGCAGAATTAGTGAAACAAACAGGGTCATTTCATAGCATCATTCAGAGGTGAGAACATCTGCTCATGTATCTTTGTGATGAGTAAAGAAAAGAAATTTAACGTTAAAGCATGACCAATTCAGAAAGAACTGTCAAGAAGTGACATGGTGAATTAGCATTGCAGTCCTCCTGCGATTTCACGCATTTACTCACAGAGAGCTGATTCTATGGCAGCGTAGTTCCAAGAACCAGCTGCATTTGCCATGGCTTTAGTGGCTCCAAGTAGATCACAGTGATCCCTAAAACAAGTCAAAAATTTGGAGGAAGCATAATATTTAAAAACAAGCCTTCAGTAGTTCTACTCTGTCAGGTCTCTTCAGAAACAACTTTGAGATTAAGAAATGACTCTAGATGTAGGTAGGTTCTGACCATTCACATGGTGAAAGCAGATGACCCTCCTGACTGACCCAGAACAAATGCAAGAAAACTGGATAGCATGTGTAGAACACTTGTGGTATTTCCCAGCCCATTATAGCTGTGAATAGATTTGTGCAGCAACACTCAGTGGAGAAAGGCATTACCATTCAGGGTTCAAACCTACACGGATCAAGGCTTGAGTCATATCTCCAGAAAAGTCACTAAATCTGCTGGTGTGATAGCTGAGCATGAAGGGTATCCAGAAGGGACAGTGTAGGAGGGAGAGGATAAGTACTGGTTGAGACCCAGCAATAAATAATAGTGATGGAGACTGACGTTTATCCTGCTGTTATCCTTTCCTGAGTTTGCCTTTAGAAAGAAGGACCCATGAGAATGAAGGAGGAGCTACTCTTCAAACCTGGGGAAGGAAGTCTGTGTGACACATACAACAGGCTTAAAGGGCCATGAGAATGTGACTGTAACTAATTAAGGGCCCCAGCCAGTGGACTCTGAGATCCATTTCTGCATGTGTGCTGAGACCACTCTCCACACACTGCTCCTAGTCAATGGCTGGCTGTATCGAGTAGGGCTGACATTCTCCTGAGAGACACAGGATTGCTCAGCTTGCTGATTTGGTGGCGAGTACCCCACCATGACTTTGCTGAACCTATTTTAAACTGCACATCCATCTAAATGTTTCCTTTGCTTCATTCGAGATCAGCCTGGAATCACAGGCCCCTGGCTCTCCTAAGCTTTCCTGACTCTCTCCCTGTTTTTCTCCCATAGGCGTTTCCACTAACAAACTCCCAGCACATTTAAATCCATATGGGCACATATTTCTTGCACACATGGACTACACATATTTTACTACTTTAAGTAAATAGTTTAAAGGTAGTTTTATTATCTTCATTTGCAATATTGTGAAAAGAGTTAAGAAACGTTTTAAAAATATGGTAATGTATAGCTAACAATGCATTCTGACAGACCAATATTCATTGTGCTTTCATGGCAATAAACAGAAATTAAGAGCATACACGAAAATGTCTTGCTTGCAGTAGATATGGTATTACTTATAATTTCAGTGCAAAGGGATTGAGGAACTGAAAAAAATAGTCAAAATTTTTGGATCAAAACTTATAATCAAATATGATCTAAATCCACCCAACAAATGATTTAAATATATTAATAGACAATAGAAAAATATTATCAAAAAATACAAAATATTATAACCAATATTTCACCATAAAATTGAAGTGATTTAATAAAATAATTAATATTTTGATTTAAAAAGAACAAATCAGAAATTTAAAAACTCAAAAATTAGAGTGCTTAAATACAAGTAGATATAAGCGTAAACTGACCTATTTCAGAAATAAATGTTTTAAATTCAGAAATGAAGTAAAAATTAAAACAAATAAAAATATAGCACATAGAAATGATAGAAATGAATGAAGAAAAACTATACATACATAAAGAAAAATATTTTAAATATTCAAAATTAAATAATATATGTAAACACAAGCAATAGGCATTTTATATATATGTAATTGGATTTTTCCAAAAAGAAAAACAAAAAGTGAAATCAAATATTAACTATTTGAATAAGTATGTAAATCTTTCAGAATAGCAAAGCAAATACAGAAACAAAACCATAGAGAAACCATATTGTAAAAGAAAATACAATATCCGCATGAACATATGCAGACAATGTTACATTAAAATTAACATTCAAGACCAAATAGAGAATTCTGCAATGATGGAGAAGTAGAAGCCCCCAGGAATCTTTCTCCCTACCTGGATAACAATTACACTGGCAGACTCTGTCTGATATAACTGTTTGGAACTTGGAATAATCAATCGAAGGCTGCAACCTCCAGGAAAAAGCTTGGACAGGCATTTGTGTTTAATTTCAATCAATTTAAGTTCATAGCACAGTAGCAGCCAAATGTCTCCTATGCAAATGGCCTTCTAGGTTCTCAGGAATATGTCAGAATTTTTCAAAGCCTCTATACATATCTTCTTCCTCATCCGTTCCTTCCAAACATTTTGGTTAGTCTTCTGTTTGCCCGGAGTGTTTCCCACAGCCTCAGAAAACAGTTACTAAAACACTGGCCTGTAAACGTTTCTGAAAAATTCTCCTTGGGAGTGTCATTAGTACAGCGCATGTTCTGGGTCAGGAGCAATAAAGATAAGCCTTTGAATGGGGTCTTCCAGGAAACTACTTTACACAATAAATTAAGACAGTTTGTTGGGAATGAGAATTTGAAGAACCCTAGCCATGTCGCGTTCCACCAGGTACCATGAATGTGGACCATTATTTTTCACGGTTTCTGCTGAGCGGAGGCATAGGGGATGGGACTAGAATATGATAAAATGTCACAGAGCTCACTCTTCTTGAGGGGTTGGTCGATTTTTCTAGAATCAGTACTCTCTGAGTTATTGTAAACCTTTGCTTTATTTCCAGAGTTCTGGCAGTTTTCAGCAATTTTTCTGGGTTTTTGGGGGGGAGGGGCAGATTCTCAGAGGTCCTTACCCTATTGTTTTGGTTGATGTCACCCACCAGGTTAATGATTTTTTAATTTTTTTTTTTGAGAGGGAGACAGAGACAGAGAGAGAGAAAGAGCAATATCGATTTGTTTTTCCATTTATTTATACATTCATTGGTTGATTCTTGTATGCGCCCTGACCAGAGATTGAATCCCCAAACGTGGTGTATCAGGGCGATGCTCTAACCAACTGAGCTACCAGGCCAGGGTCCCCAGGTTTATATTTACACTGTGTTGTTGTTTTTTTTTTTCCTTGAAAATGCCATCAGCTTGTAGCAAATTCCAACTTGGCAAATTTTAGTGCTCAATAAATATTTGGTGACTTAATGCTACATAGTGATATGCTGAAGTGGTCTTCCTCCTATCTGCTGATGCTGAATTCTCATTTTGTTCCTTTTCCAGAACAAAAAGAACACTTAGCTAAATCGAGGTTCTCACATTGTATTTAAGTGAAAAATTTCTATTTGTATTTTATAATTTGAATTTTTTTTGTAAAATATAACAATTGTTAGGCAAGTGAGTTAATTTCTCTCAATTTCACTTCCCTGACCTGTAACATCAGTGGACTTGAATAAAATCTCTAAGAAATCCCACCATCTTTACTAACCTATGGCATAGATGCTACTAGTATGGAATTTATTTTTCTGGTGTTTTATAGCATAAATTACTCAGGTTTCTTGGAATATGTGGCCCTGTTAGCAGTATTAGCATTTCAGGATTTTGTTAGAAATGCAAAATCTTAGACCCTATTCTAAACCTACTAAATCAGACATGCTGTGGGAGGAGTCATGTGATCTTTTCTAACAAGCCCCCTAGGGGTTGGTGTCGCAGCTCATGGTTAAGAACCACTGTCCTAGAATTTCTCTTGACTCAGTGGTAGGAGATAATTGATGAATTGTCCCCTGACTATAGCATCAGCTTCTGGATATATTGTAAAACTTGCAGCTCTTCTGCATGTATCTGAAATAATAAATTTTGATGGTATGCAAATTGGATCAGAAATCACTTCCAGTTCCATAAATAGAATTAAAACCACTGGACCTAGAATTATGAAATCAGATAACTTATTATAAGAATTTATTTCATACTGAAAATCGTGTTGTGTAAAGTATTTCCCATATTCATTAGTGAATCCAGACTTTCCTGGTTATGTCACATTTAAACAATTACATATTATATGAATTGAAATAAAACACTCAACCTTCCTGGTTCTCATTGTTTTCAACTGTAAACAGAAGTAATTACAAAGAAAACTTCCAGCTATAAAATTTTATGTTATTGATTCAGACATTTTTTAATTTAATTAAAATGCATTAAAATATTTATAAGTATATGTAATATATAAGATTGTATATCTGTAATATTTTTCACTGTGATGATTTGGCAATTCAAACTCATGTCTTTTAAAAGTCTCTTAAATATTGTGTTTTCATGACAACATATTTAAGGAAACATAATCACTCATTACTTTCATAAGGAAATTTCACAGTAATTTTTGTGACCGTGTTCTTTGAACATGGTACAGCTCAATCAAGCATACAAATGTTCTTGCTATTGATAAGCCTCAGTAGTTAAAACCACTTCCCAGGAGAATCTATAAATAAAAAAGGGTTCTCTGTTTCCTTATATGAAAATTCTGACTTAAAAAGGAAGATCTGTGGACACTTTTTTCCTAAGAAACTCTCTGCCATGAAGATTCATCTCTTTTTCTTTATTCTGCTCCTTTGGGTCACAATTTTACCAGGTAACATAGAAACACTTATGGGTATATTTGTACTAATGAATTTGAGGAGACAATCAGTTATTTCTTGTTAAAAGCCTGGTAGCAATATAGAGATTAAAGCATTTTTTATTCCAAAAGCATTATGATACTCTAGAGCAGAAAAATGAAGGGGGACAATAGTTTGAAAACAAGTGAAACATAAGTGAAGACTGTAGTTTAGTTAATAGTATTACATCAATAATAACTTCTCAGTTTTGATAAATGTGGTATGGTTAAGTGAAATGTTAGCAGAGGGGAAGTTGGCCTTTATTATTTTTGCAACTCTCCTATAAATCTAAAATGAATTCAAGATGAAAAGTTAAAAAGAAACTTATAAGATCAATGTATCAGTCCCATCAACTTCATCCTGCAGCAACAACTAGTTTAATCTATTCTTGCTGGAAAAAAAAATATTCTTTAGCATAATCAACTGGTAAGGAGTAGGGAACAGTGTTAGGGAACAATCTATTTACCTTTTCCTTTTTAAAAACCTATGCTAGCCTACTACTTCCAGTTACTAGAAAGCCTTTCTTAATATTCTGTTCTTGATACTACCAGAAAATCATGTCCCTTCTTGGCCTTTCTTTAAATATTTCTAGTCACTGCTCTTATGTCTTTGAGTGCTACAGATCACATGAATGTTGAGTGTAATATCTAGTATATGAGCTCTACTTTTCATGAGAACATTTTCCCTCTGAAGGACTGTATCTTCACATCAGGTATGTAACAAGATTCTCTTTTCTTGAATTACTATGTAAGTATTAAATGCATGTAAGTAGAGTAATACATTTGGGAGATGGAACAATCGCGGAGTCTATTCCCATCTTCAAGAGCATCCGAAAGGTGAAAGGGTGGGCTTGAGTCCACCCAGTGTATGATGCTGGCACTGAAATCAGACTCAAATTCCTTAACTCACAGGAAAATATTTAGTTTTAGTACCTGGATGAAATTTTTTTAAAAGGATTTCATTTATTTATTTTTAGACAGAAGATAAAGGAGGGAGAAAGGGAGAGAAACATCAATGTGTGGTTGCCTCTCACGTGGCCCCCACTGGGGACCTGGCCTGCAACCCAGGCATGTGCCCTGACTGGGAATCGAACCGGGACCCTCTGGTTCCCAGCCCACGCTCAATCCACTGAGCTACACCAGCCAGGGCACCTGGATGAATTTTTAAGACCCAACAGAAGTTATAACTGAGGCCTAGGAGACAAAATTAATTTATCTTTCATTATGAATATTACAGAGTCCATTATGACAATCTAAAAATTTACACATAAAAAAATGATCCATTACCACTTTAAGGTTGCAAGTGGATACATTCTAAATAGGGCCCAAGCATCAACAAAGTGAACAAAGTAATGCTATTGTCAATTTAGCTAAGAAAATACCTTCCTCTTCCTCCATTTAAAAATTGTTAGAAAAAGATCTGTAAATTTTTTCCAGTTCTAGAAAGAACCAAGATAAAACTCTATTAACATATGATAAATTATCTTCCTTTTCAGTTCAACAATAGCTAACATTAATAATATCACTATGACAAGTGTTTTTATGCTTTATTAGCTTATTTTTCCTTATAACAGCCACATCATGTGTCCCTACTGATAACTAAATTTATTCTTACACTTATCCACAAACTTAAATTTATGTGTCTTATAGTCCGATAAATTGTAAACTGCTTAGGGATATAGTGACATAGATTACAACATCAGTGTTAACTTTTTGTATATTTTTATTATATTTACAAAATGAGGTCATTGTCCTTGTTAATCACAGTGTGCAAAACTTATCTAAAAGTGTGCAAAACTTTTAAATAACTTTCACCGTTATTGACAAAAAAATCCCAAAGTAAAAGAAGCATGTCAAGATATACGAGTATATTTTCTCCACAAAATTATAAAATGTGTAATATAGAATATAGACATTTTAGGAAATAAAACAATGAGAATTTTGTCTTTCATCTTATAGTTAGTTCACCAACATATGGTGGTTGCATTAAATTGAATAAAATTAAATGTCATTTGTTCAACAACCTTTTAGCATTCCTCAGGTTTTTTTAACATTTCACCTCCAGATGGCAAAAATTCTCACTCAAAATTGAGCTAGGTAAACTTATTCCCACTCAGGAGGGTTATAGATGAGGAAACATCTAGAAAGAAGTCCTTAAGTTTTCTATTCAGGGAAGTTTCCAGTGAAGTAACTTAGTTTTCTTCTTCATTTTCTAGAGTTCATAAATGTACTAAATGTCTAGAAATGAAGTGTTATTATTATTATTTTTTTTAATTTTTAGAGAGAGGGGAAGGGAGGGAGACAGAGAGGGAGAGAAACACCATTGTGTGGTTGCTCTCACACTGGGGACCTGGCCTGCAACCCAGGCATGTGCCCTGACTGGGGATGGAACCAGGACCCTTTGGTTCCCAGCCTGTGCTCAATCCACTGAACTACACCAGCCAGGGCTGAAGTGTTATTTTATTATCACCTATTGTTTCACTTTATTTGTCAAATTGAAAAGTGTGCTTTTGCCAATAATTGCTTTTCTTTAAATCTGGTATGTACTTTGATTATAGGATAGATAGTGTAGTTTTGTGCTGAAAGGGTGGTCGTGATTGTCCCTGTTTCCAAGGAGATGAATGGTAGACTAAAGAATATAATAACAGATGAGTAAAAATAAGAAATTATGGGTTGAAAATATTTTAGGAATTATCTAGCTCATTTCTAGCTTACGTATTAACTAGGACTTTATATATTGTTTTAAAGAAATCTTCTAGTATGCAATATGAATGTTACATATGAGAACAATGAAAAGAGAGATTACTTTCTTGGAAGTGATCAGCAAAGATTTCAGAGAGAAGATTGTATTTGAACCTCTGAGGGTAAAGACAATGTATATTTGGCTTAATCACAGCATCACAAGAACAATGGTTTTCAATGAGTTGACTTTGCTCCCGAGGAACTATTAGGCAATGTCTGTAGACCGTGCAGGTTGTCACAACTAGTGCTACTGGCAAACACAGGGGTGAGGTCAAGGATGCTGCTAAACATCCTTCAGTAAACAGGATATCATCGAACAGCAAAGAATTGTCCAACCCAAAGGTCAATATGCTTAGAGCGAGAAGCCCTGCTCTAGAGATGGGCAGAGAACTTAACACAGAGGATACATTTGAACCCTGAACAACACAGTGTTGAATTATGTGAGTCCAATTATAAATAGATTTTTTAAAATAAAAACTATAAATGCACTTTCTCACCCCTATGATTTTCTCAATAGCACTTTTTCTCTCACAATATGTATCTGCAATCTCACATTATTGTAGTATTACAGAATATAATGCATATAATATCCAAAATATTATATTAATCAACTGTTTATGTTACTGGTAATGCTTCCAGTCAACAGTAGACTATTAGTAGCTAAGTTTTGGGAGAGTCAAAAGTTATATTTGGATTTCTGATTTTGTAGGGGTTGGTGACCCTAAACCTTGATTGGTCAAGAGTCAACTGTACTTAATTGTTGAATGAGTGGATGCATGCTTTCAAAGATGAATATTAGTGATCCAAAGTCTCTTATATTGGGGAATACTTATACTTAGAGGTCAGAATGAGAAGAAAGGAGACAACAATTTTAGAAAAGTGAAATAAGACAAAGAATTAACAAGAGAGGGGTTCACTGAGTACTACAGTGAACATTGAACAATAGTGTCAAATATGACAGAACTCTATCGAAAGTGAGTAAAAGTCAGATATCTGTCACCAGCAAATGATATATGGTTTGGTAATAATACCTCCTAAGAAACTGTAGACTAAATAATGATTCTTAGAAGTGAACATTTACTCTGTGCAGAGTAAGTATTTTTTGTGCTATAAGCCATATTCTGAACCTCTTCAGTTATAGGGAGAAAAGAGCTCATTTTGATGGAAAGTCTAGGTTTTATATCAGCTATTTATACCAACCATACAGATAATGTGGCTGGAGTCTGGTTTACTAATAAGTATGGTTACTCGCCACCAACTGTTGGAGATGCAGACAAAATGTCTAGGAAGGAAGGCCTGGCCTTTAAAGGGGCTGATTGGGATACAAAACCGTAATTAATGGCAGAAACTAATGGAAAACTGTATTTGATTTCATCCCACAAATATACAAAAATATTTGAGTCTACCCTTTGGTCAGACACCTGCAAAATTTAGAATTCTCCCATACCAGTTGCCCTTAATCTCACTCTATGAGTAAGGCCATTACTTATCAAAAGTGATGTGTATACAAAAAAAAAAAAAAGATGTAAAAACAAAGGGACTCTGAAAACACATGGGCCAGCCTATAATGAGAAATGTAAAATTAAAACACATTTGTCTTGGAATCAGTCTTACAGCCTATCAGACCCATCCCACAATTCCCCAAGTATCTTCAACTATCCTCAATAATAAACTTATACTGTGTTAATTTCCAAGTTACAAGATGTAGCCTGGAGCCCTGGTAATTTTAGAAATCAGGTCATGGCAAACATTGACCACACCTTCTAGACATTCCCATTTTTTAAAATCTATGTTGTCATCAGACACATATCTAAGTTAGATCATTTCTTTTTTTAAAATTGATTTTAGAGGATAGAGGAAGGGAGAGAGAGGGAAAGGCATCTCTCTGTTGTTTCACTTATTTGTGCATTCATTGATTGATTCTTGTATGTGTCCATAGAATAGAACCCACAACCTTGTCAGGTAGGGATGATGCTCTAACCAGCTGAGCTATATCATTTTTCTGGGGAGGTAAATCCTAAAATACCCATGAGAGTTGTAGAAAGTCAAATTGCCTAATACTGCCCCTCTCTCAACTTTCTATTTTATTTTTTTTATTGAATTCATTAGGGTGACATGGGTTCACAAAATTATATAAGTTTCAGGTGGACAACCAAGTGAAGTCTCCATCCATCACCATTTTTCACCCCATTCCCTCCTCCACCTCCCTCTACTCCACTTCCTCCCAGCAGTCTCTGCACTGTTGTCCCTGCCCATGAGTTTTTTCTCTCTTTTTCCTATTTTTGCTCAATCCCTCCACAGACTCCCACCTAGCCCAACCCCCAACATCGGTCAGCCTGCTCTCTATCTACGAGCCTGTCACTATTTTAGGACAATCACCTAATTGTCCATTCCATCTAAATAATGTTTGTGAAAGCAGAAAAGGGGATCCCAAATACAATTAGATTGATTATAAAGATTGAACCTGACAGAAGATAAATTATGAGCACTTTTTTCCTGTTGAATTTGGGAGCTATTCTTTAATTACTATCTAGTTAACTTGTAAGGCAGCAAGATGACACATCTCATTTAGGTGCAAGACATTTTCTGACTTCCGTGATTGACCTTGCACCAATGGACAAGTCGTAAATTAGAAGTGGGGCTCTTTTGCTCTGTTCTATGATCTTTTGCTTCCTGAACTTTCTCCTTTTAAAATATGGTTGTGTCATAGCTAGGTTGCTAATTTCAGTCCTTCTTTCCTTCTTGCAGCCAGAAAGAAATATCCCCAGTATGGTAGCTTGGATTTGAGGAGAGAGTGCAAAAAGGGTAATGGTCGGTGTAAACAGGAGTGCCACGAAAATGAAATTAGGATTGCTTACTGCATGAGACCTGCAACTCATTGCTGCTTGCAGAAGTAAAGATGACAGAAGAAAAGAAAGAGACACATGGTCCAAGAAGAGAGGACCAGTATTATTAAGCCTTCCCAACACATCTTTCAAGGCCTGTGTATTTCTGTAATACACAAGGAATTAAATAAAATTCAATATTGAACCATTCAGAAGTGGTTCAATAAGTGCCTTTACAATGCATTTTCGCTTGATCTCTTGGTACCAGAGTAAGCAGAATGTTTTTTTTGTTGTTGTTTTGTTTTGTTTTGTTTTTTTAAGGACACTCCTCAATGACTATTCAAAGTTCTATGTGCCTTGTGTGAGTTGACATAAATAATGTGAGATATCCTAAGTCAAAGAAATGGGAGGAGCATATTTCTGATAGAAGCTTGCGGTAGAAATATGCTATTATTTTCTTATTATATAAAATACTGAACACTGTTCAATAGATACTCCCAAGAAAAAATGTGAACCCACGGGGCTTGAATGAGTAGACACTGAGAGTGCAGATCCTTTTCACGAGAGACACAGAGCTTAAGTCAGAAAATGACTTAGAAGAGCAGAGAGGGATCACAACAAACTCCAAATTCTATTATTATTTAGTGGAGAAAAATATGTGTATCAAGAAATAGAAGTGGGAGTAAGAAAAGAGGAGAAATTTTTTGAAAAGGCAAAGAGGCTATACATAATTAAATTTTTCTGAAGATTTTATTTATTGATTTATTTTTTTAGAGAACAGGTAAGGGAGGAAGAAAGAGAGGGAGAGAAATATTGATGGGAGAGATAAACTCAATCGACTGCCTCTCCTACACACTGGGGCCAGGTCTGCAACCCAGGCATGTGCTCTGACAGGGAATCGAACTGGCAACCTTTTGCTTTTCAGGAAAACGCTCCATGAACTGAGCCGCACGGGTCAGGGCCACAGTGGAATATTTTGACAGAGGAAGTCAGAAACTATGACTAATAGCTGCATGCACCTCCTCTGTCCTGGGAAATGACCCTGACTGAGGATACAGACAGCAAAAGAAACAGAGCAGAATCTTCACTCTTAGCACTGCTCTTCCTGAGTTCCCCTCCACAATATTCTCAATCGTACCTCTGTATCATAAAGTTGCTGTTCAAAAATGCAAAATCTGCCTCTCCTATCAGTTTAGAAATACAATTTAGTAATTTGTATTATTTCAGATTTTTAAAAATCAACACTATAACATAGTAACAGAAATAGTTAGAAAATTCCCTTCCCCCCAGAATAAAATTGAAAAAGAAGTTGATAACTAAAGAAAAAGGAGATTTTTTGAGTGAATACATGTGGATCAGACTTGGACTCAGATTAAAAAGTCAAAGGATTTCCAGGCCCCACCTACTCTCTTGATATTTACAACATCACATTCCATTTTCTAAACGCAGGCATGAGATCTAAAGATCTATTTCATACCAACCATTATCTATTACAGTGACATGCACAGAGAAAGAATATTTTTCATTTTGATAAAGTTTCTAGATATATATCTGTCTGAAGAGACTGTTTAATTTTTAGTTTTATTTTAATAAACATATGAATTCCCACTATGAAACAGTTCTTTGCTGCGCATACATCAGCAAAGTGCATTGCTGACGTGCATTGTCTTTCGCCTGTCTTAATAACTAAAGCTAGAGTTTGGCTGCCTAATCTGTTCCCTTGTGGTATAAATATCTCCAAAATTATATTTACAATATTCATTTACACAGGGTTTCTCAACCTTGGCACTATTGACATTTTCGTCCAGGCAGTTTTTGCTGTGGTTGTGCATTCTTTCTTTAGCTGTTGGACGTTGCCCTGCATCCCTAGCCTTTAGCCACAAAATGCGAGTAACACTCCTTCCACTGATTGTGACTATAAAAACGTCTGCCTCCATGGCCAAACTTCCTCTTTGAGGGGCCTGGGTTAGAACCCCTTTTTTTATAAGTAGGCACTTATTCTCACAGAAATTTAAAAATGAAAATGGACAAAAATGTTTTCTGGCAGTAAATACATTTTCTGTTTCTTATGAGAATACATTTCTATTTGAAATTATCATGTGTTAGTATATATGAACTGAAGGTGACATATTGGTGACTCCAGAGAAAAAATTAGCCTAACCTTTGGACAATAAATATATCAGCCATGTTGAGAAGGAGATTAGTAAAATTAATTGCTTGTTATAAAAGTTCGATTATTATTTATCCTGCCTAAGCACACTCCAGGCCATTATGATATCAAGACCTACAAAGTAGAATTGAGAAGCCTAGTATACTACTAGTACAGGGCAAATAAGAGTCGACTACTTCAGTGGCCACTGAGCAGCGGTAAACGGTGAGAGGTGTTCTGGAAGGCACTGGAGACTTCTCTGCACACGCACTAGTCTGCACTGGCAGGCCCTCCCTCCTTCAGTGTTTGACAGACAAAACTACAATCATCTAAAGTTCTGTGCTGACTCCTCCTTGTATAGTCCAGTGTATATTCAAGCCACAATCCTCTGCCTTCAGTTCAAGGGACAAATGTCACAAACTTGAAAGAGAACATGAATCTATAAGCATCGACTATGCAATTAATGTCATTCCCTGGAGAAATCTTTTAACGGCTATGTGTGATGATATGCACTAAAAACTCTGGAGGCCCCTTTGATGAAGTTCTGCTGTCTGTTCCTTAAAGAGAGAGAGGTGTCACTAATTATTTATAGTGCCCTCAGCATTAATTAACAAATTTTTTTTAAGAAAAAAAGGCAAATACTTATAAATGAGGAGATTTCTGGCAATTTTCTTTCTCAGATACTGTAATTTTCAGTGGACTGATTGACAAAACCATTAGATAATATTAAACTCACTAACTCTAAAAACCTGAAGTTTTGCATTTTCCCTTCCTTTGGCCCAGAATCTAAATTTCTATGGCATTATGTATTTCCTTTCACTTTTAGTTTTCTGTAAGTCTTGATTAGCATTGACCTTGATGAACTAATACCACCAGGTGTTGGACACAGTGTTTTATTGTTATTTACACAATACACACTTGAATCCATTAAAAATATTATGTTGAAATGAGGTATGTCATCATCAAACCCAGACAGGCCTAAGAGGAAAAGAATTAGAATTCAACCAGATTCCAAATATCTAAACCCAACCCATTTCCGGATTTATTTTACCTTAATGTCTTGGGGCAACAGCAATAACTAACTCCAATTAGGAATTCATTTATTCAGACAACATTTGACTGATGGCTTCTCTCTTCCCAGGTATAATGTCATGGGTTTTGGATTTGGAGATTAAAAAATTACAGCTCCTGTTTTAAGGAACTGATAGTCATTCCTCATAACCTGTGTTTTAAGTACTATCCTATTTGATAGAGTTAAAAAGTGGATAAGACATAAGATCTGCCCCCAAGAAAATCAATGTCAGTTCATAACACTGATGGTATATGAGTTAGACACTGCATTCCACACCCTCGCCTTCATTCATTCATGAATTCAATAAGCACTCATTGAGAACTTACCATGTGTTAGCCATACTATAAGATCTGAACAAATCAATAAACAAAGCTGGCAATATTTTCTATCTTTGTGGAGCTCGTATTCTAGATGTAGAGAAAAAATACAAACATAAACATAATAAATAAGCAAATTAAATTAGAAAATAGTAAATCAAACAGAATTAGAGGACCCAAAAATGATGGTGGACTATAGCACCATCATTTTTAAATAGAATTTTTCAGGGGGCCCCTATTGAGAAGGTGGCCTTGGAGCAAAATAATAAAAGAGGCAAAGCAGTGGTGGTGGGGGCACACTGAGGTCTGTGCGGAACGCGTGTGAGGCAAGCGTGGCTGGACAAGAGTGACTGGGCAGGGCAGTTCGTCCGAAAGGGAACATGTTGTCAGATCACCCAGAGCTTTTTAGGAACTAGAAAGGGTCTTGCCTTTTATTCTGAGTTAAATCCAATGGATTTTGGTCAAAGGGAAAGCACGATTTAAATTTTGTTTTAAAAAGACTTCTCTGAAGTGCTTTCAGGAGTTAGGAGGTATTGAAATAATATGGGTGATACATTATGGTAGCACTGTCCAGGGTGGTAACAAGAAAAATAATGAGGTTGTTCTGGATGGCATGGTTCTGGATGTTTATAGGTAGACTTAGATTTCATAAGATATTTTTCTTTCTTCAAGCTACTTTCTAATTTGCCTTATTCTCTCCTTCACCAAACAACTTAGAAAGCAGTCTGGACTCATTTTCTCCAGCTTTGTCAACCCTTACACACTCTTCTCCCCAACACACCCACCCACAGCAGTCAACAAAATCTTCTTGTGAATGGTATTTTTTTCTAAAATCAAACCCCTAGGCCTATTTCAATTCTTCTGAACAGCACTGTAGTTAGTCACTATTTTGACAATTATTAATTGAGTTCTCCAGTTTTGATAGTCTTTTAAATGCAGAGACCTCTCGGGTTTTGTTCCTGAATCCTTTTCTTCTTGTTTTATATGCTTTCCTGCGATTATTTTGTTTAGTACCATAACTTCTGCTGTCAGCAAATGTTTGTTGTTTTGTTTTTTTTCTCAATCTCCTTCCCAGACCACAAAGTTGAATTTATTACAAGTCGTAGAACTTACTTATCTGGCTGGCCTCCAAATTCTTTAATCAAGATATGTCCAAAATAAAACTTATCTTACTCACAAAGGTTAAAGTCTGTCCCTTTCTTTTTATTCTCCATTTCACAGATTGTTATTATCGAATGCACAGTATTAAGGGCTAAAACACTTGACATCACTTACTTCCCAGCACTCTTCCCCCAAAGCCAAACGTTAACTGGACTGCTTCTACTTCGAAACTATATCCTAAGCTCACTTTCTTCTCTCTGTTTGAAATACCATAACTTAATTATGTTTCCCATTATTTCCTATTTAGAATGTTCTAACAACTGGCCACATAGCCTCTCCGCTACAAAATTTTGAGCAAGTGGTTCTTGAAAGCTGTATAGTTTCTCTGCTCCATTCACGATGATATCCAACTCCTCAGCTTTACAGGTCTTTTACCATGTGTGCCTAATTTGACTTTGCTCTGTTTGCTGAAGCCCACGTCTCTGTCTCCTCAGTCGTGCTGAGAGTCACAGCATCCTTCATTGTTCACAAATTCTTTCAAAATACCATATCAAAATTTAGGCTTCCCTTCAATCCCTTGAAAATATGCTATTGGCTTTTTGAGATGCAACCAAAAGCCACATGTTCATTGAGGTGCTTGAACACACAGGAAAAGAATTGAGAATCCAACATGACTACCTGTGAATACTTTCTCCTCTTCCATTCCCTCTGAAACCTTGTTCAAGAGCTCTTGACTTTAGTTGTTCCAGTGGATGAAATGAGAATGGTTATATCTATCTTAAAAGATTGTTAGAGCATTAAATTAGATAATAATTTGCTCAGTAAAGAATCTAAAACCTAAGGAAACTTACTAAAGCATAGCTCTTAATAATGGCTGTGGTAGCCACAGCTGTAGTAGTAGAAGTAACAGTAAAATAGAGTTTTCCAGGAAGCTTTTACAGCTCTTTATTATGTGCTAGGAGGACCTTTTATTTATATATCAGAACTGTCTTCACAGGTGATACTTTATTGTTTCATTTCTATGTCATCACCTCCCAACAAATATTGTCTGCCTCTTGGGGGTAAGGTGCTTAGTTTTTTTTATTCATTTTTGCATTGGTACTCAGCACAGGGCTGAGTATAACATAGTTGCTTGCTAAAGTGTTGATACAAATCATCAGAGAAGGCATTCTCTTCATGTAAAAGTGAAAATGAAGAAAAACCAGTGAGTTACTAAAGAGTAGTATATAAAAAATCTGCCACAAATCTATAAATCACTCATATTGATGATTGCATAAACTTAAAATCTTTTTTTCTCAAGATTTTACTTATTTACTTTTAGAGAAAAGGAAAGGGAAAGAGGGAGGGAGAGAATCAATGTGTGGTTGCCTCCGGCATGACCCCTACTGGGGACCTGGCTTGCAATCGAGGTATGTACTCTGACTGGGAATTGAACTTGCAACCCTTTGTTTTGCAAGCCACTGACCTACACCAGCCCAGGGTAAATTTAGATTCTTATCTGTGATAACATACTCATTCACTCAGTCATTTTGTCAGTTAGTTGCAGATTGATTGAGTATGTTGCTTCAAGCACTTTGCTACTTGTTAAAATAAGTCAGTGAACAAGGCAGAGAGGAACAGCATCTGGTGCTTTTAATACTGGCGGTTTGTGCTTTCCGTAGAGCCGATCATAAACGCTAATACTAGTGCTTCACCGGGGTCACTTTTAGGTGTGAATCCAAAAGGAAAGTCAAAACAAAGGATATGCAAATAACCTTGAAGACATTTATTTTGTAACGCTGTAAGAAAAGTTTACATGTTATAGTTTTTTTACACATTTTCTCATTATATCTTTGAAAAGTTCACAAAAACCTCAGTTTCATGAGGAAATTGAAACAGAGTGAACCAAATCATTTGTTTGTTATATCACAGATAATGAATAGAGTATACAGAATTGAAACCTAGTAGTATCTGATTTGGTAAGGTCATACTCTTTCAGACAAATTATGCGAACTTCCACTGACCTGTGGCCTTGCTGCTACCTTGACTTCAAATTGGACCCAGTAAAAACACGCATCTTCCAAACCTACCTTCTCTGCCTCTCTATTTGCAGGGAGCATTGTGAGACAAGCAAGGAAGTCATCTGCAGATAACTAATTTGCTAGGAGATGGGGAGATATCCTGGAAGGATGGAGAACTCCCCACAAAGCCTGGGGAAGCTAACGTTGAATCAATGCATGGGGGTCGCCGGGCATTTAACTCCTGGTTTCCTAACAGAGAGCCATGCTTGTCCCTGTAGGACTTGTCATGTGCTGCTGTCCACAGCACACCTGTACCCCAGGTGTAGCACGTCATTCTTGTCCGGGCTCCCAGGAACCTTTCTGGAATGTATGTCCCTTACAGGGCCCCGAACTAGAGTTTGCGTTTTTCTCTTTACATGAAAATTCGTTAGGGCGGGTCTCATGTGAGCGGTAGTATTTAGAATGTACAGAGGTATCAGGAGATGAAAGAGATGTTATGTGTCCTTCTCCCAAACAGACATTCATTTCTGTTTTTATGTGGTCTGTGTTAACTAGTTTTGATCACCTCGTATTAATGCCTGTGTACCCATATATGACATTTGTGTGGAATTATACAGTTTATAACATATTACATAGCCAACTTTCACAAAAACGCTGAGATTATGTTATTTTCACATGACACAGCTGTGATTCTAAAATGATACTTTTTTGCCAATAACTAAGATGTGATAGAACCGATTTTGCTACATTTACTTTTTGTTTCCAGATCATATAGTTTTGTAGATTTCTTCATGATTTTAAATATTTCTCTCCTTTGAAATAATGAGAAAATTAAAAGGACATTAGTATATTTTTAATTTTTCTGGCGGTGATTATGAACACATAATTCTTTTTTCTGAATTTAACATAATCTTAAAGATCAGCATGGATTTGGTGGGTTGACAAGATAGTAGGGTCTTAGGAATGTTGATTAGCTTAAAAAGTACTTACCCCAGCAAAAGTATTTTTTTTAAATTAAGTGCAATAATACATCACCCTCTTCCTTACTTTAAATTATGTCAAGCATGGCTCTGAAATAACTGTAGATTTCACCAATGACCAGGAATTCCCCAGTGGGCAGGAATTCTGTCATCGCGAATTAGTTCCCCATTCCCACAGGAGACGCACACACTCACATGTCAGAACCCATGTGACACTTTCTTGCACATTAAGCTTAACTTCCTTCTCTTTTCTTCTAACTTCATTAATGATAATAAAGTATGCACATTTGAATCCTCTCTATGTTCTATGCATTTGAAGTTTCTGTCCAGTTCTCAACCTCACGCTTAGAGAAAATTAGGTACTCAAATAAACACCTGACATATGGAATTGAAATGAAATCATTCTGAATTTCAATTAGGTATGAGGCAGGCAATTAGGTTCTATGATTTGACATTATATAATTTTAATCTAAATTCAATTAATTCATTCTCCGCATTTTAATGAAGTTATTTCTCTTTATTTTTCCTGACACATGCAAAATTGAATATTGAAAATATATTTGTGATAGCTACATTTATTCTATTCTGTACGTGGGTGGAATGACTTTATCCAAGATACGTCAGGACTATGATAATATTTGGGGGCAAATAAATAATCCTGACTTCAAATCTCTTATTTAAATGAATTGGTTGCAATTGAACCATTAAGGAAAATAAAATCTTAAAGTAACAAAATTATTTACTTCCATTTATTATAGTTTAATGTATTAAAACAAAGCTGTGAGTTTGGAATCTCAGAACATGCTTCTTTGCATTATCTTAGATGATTCACAACAGACTAAAAGACTAACATGGGGCTCTTCTTTTTACTAACTATTTAATTTATAACAAAACTGTGTTTCTATGTGTATGAGTATATCTAAACTGGTTTTGTGTCCTCAGTAAATTGGTCTATCAGTGACTGTCTTCATGCCTACTATGTTATAATTATTGGGCTGTACTGGGTAGGAGATAACAAAGAGAGGAAATAAATCATAACTAGCATTTAAAGGTTTATATTTAGGCTGCAAGAATAAAAGTATAACAAATGTTTAAGGAAAGTACACATTAGTACTAAATTATGTTGTATTACATGATTCATTCATTACTTGTAGGCTGGCAAAAGGGACATATCCATTTGTCCCAGTAAACGTAATGTTATTTCAATTAAGAGGGAGATCTGGAATGGAGAAGAAAGCATTGAACAAATGATTCTGTGAAGACGCAACAGGAGTAGGTTAAAACACTGAGAACACATGCAAATGAAAATTGCACATGTTTTAAATACTATAAGCATCATCTTAATGGAGACACATGTGAGTAAAACTGGTCTTAATAAAGTAAGAAAAGAAGATGGGAAGGCAAGAGGCCCTAGGAGCCAGCTGAAGTTCATTACTGGTGTGAGATACAAGATCAGGACATATACATTTTTTGGAAATAAACTATGGCTTGGTCACCTTCTGAAACAAGTAATAAAGTATGTTATAAAACAGTCTGACATCCCAGAATCGCCATCTTTCGCAAACATGACCTCATGACTTAGAGCAGAGATTTTTCTCTCCTTAGTAAGAGATCCCCAAGTGAAAAACTGGATTGGTGACTTTATTTTTCTTGATTGCAGCCAGAAGTCACTTTGAACCGAAGTATAGATTTGAGAGATGCGAAAAAGTGAAAGGAATATGTAAGACGTTTTGTGATGATGATGAGTATGATTACGGATACTGCATTAAATGGAGAAATCAGTGCTGCATATAAACTCTGGATACATGAAGTACTGTTGGCAGCCCAGTTTGGAGCTGAAATGCATTTTCTTAACTCAAAAGTAGGTAAAAAGAAAATGTTTGTGGTATCTACTGGAAATAAGCTCTTTTAAATCTTAAATATCACTGTTTACATAAATAAATAAAAATAACTTTCAGTTTTTATTCATTGACTTCTCACTTTCTTTGTATTTCAGATGGATGAACATGTTAATTAAGCAAGGAAACAGACTCTAATTGATAGGGGACTCAAGAGTTGGAAAATTTTGGTTTAAGGTAAATAGTTATAAGCCTAGTACGTAATGCATATGTTAAAGTTTTTGTTTCAGAAACTACAGATAAGGCCCATCCTGTCACCCCCACCCCCAAAGAGCCGACCTCCTGGGGCACTGCTAAAGATTGCCACCTGCAGAACAAGTGGAAGCCATCGGCCATTGTGTTCCAGGGAGAGACAGAGGACCACCGCCCCTGGAAACAGCTACCTGCCCAGGGCGAGAATGCTGCAGTTTTCTTTTACTTGATTTTCCTTGAATTTCAAAACCCCTCACCGCTCTTTGTTCTCTCTTATAAAAAGGCTGGCTTGGAAGGAAATGTGAGACAGTCGGTTAGGGAATGAACCTGCCCTGTTCTCAGATAGCAGGCCATCTGAATAAAGCACCCATAATGATTCAATCCCTGTCTCTGCGTAGTGGGTTTGGTATGTGACAGGCAGCACAAATGCCAGTGTCTTTTCCAATTTCATGATGGAACTTATAACTTCACTATGGTCATTTTGCGCCTAGACATTCATGCTACTTATCTGAATTGCTGAGCTTCCTCTCTCTATACATGTGACAGCCTTGCTACTTGAATGTGATAATCAGGGTTTACTTCATAGATCCCTGTGTTCCACATCAAAATCTCTGTATATGTAGCCTAATTCTTTCTTAAAAGAAATACATGTTTTCTCCCTTTCAAAAGAGAGGGATGCCTAATGTTTTTCTGTATGCCTTTAACCAGTTCCTGTGAGAGGACGATTTGAGATGACATGGTGTAATCATTCTCTCAATGGGGCAATTAAGTGCTCTTTGTGACACATACAGCAAAGGGATTAATAACCAGAACTAAGAGAAAGGGGGCTTTTTTTATCCACACAATCCCTTATTCAAAAAAAAAAAAAAAAAATCCCACAAGGAAACTCAGTAATAGGTGTTCTTGTCCCAGCAATTTAGAACTTGCATAACCATTGTTATTATTTCTTAATAATTTCCATAAATTAAATAAAAATTTATAGAAAGTTGTTTTCTCTCTTTTACTTACGTCTGTACACAACATCCTTAATTTTGCATCTTGGTTGGTAAAGGCAGGTAAATTTGCTCTCTACAGAACACATTTGCTGACCTTATATAATAAAAATTAGTGAAACTTCCAGGAGCAAGACGTGATTCTTGAAGCATCAGTCTTAGCACCACCTGAGAACTTGTAGAAGTCAAATTCTTGGGGTTTTGACTTACTGAATCAATAACTCCTTGAGGTAGTGCCCTCCATGTGATTATAATGCACTGAAAAGTATGCTAACCGTTGCCTAAAAATGCTCTTAACTATTGAATTCTGAAGCAAAATCATGGTCTTTTAATTTTTTTAGTGAACTTGGACAGAACTTTCAGGGACCCCTTGGCATTACTGATAAAAACATACTCATGTAGCAGAAAAAATATGTCAAGTAACATATTTCTTTCTTTGGTGAAGACATGGGCAAAAGAAAAACATGAAAAGGGTATTTTAGATAAAGAAACTAGAATTCATTCTAACATGTTGGTTAGTCAATAGGTGTTGCTGGACCTAAAGTAAGTGAAAATAAACCCAGTATGTCTTTTTTCTGTTTTCTCCACTGTTCTTATCTTGTAGTGTTCTGGGGCATGACAATTCCTGAATAAAAGCTCAATTTAATCTCACATGGAGAGTTACATGAAGGGAAGCTGGCAATAAAACTATTTTTAAATTTTCTTTGTGTGGAAATTTTCATAGAAATAATCTTCTTCTTCCCTCTCCCAAGCCTTTCCCCTCCCCCTCACTCTCCCTCTACTTTCTCATAAGAATTTTAAGATTCAAAATATTGAGAACTGATAAAAAGACAAGTGCTGATAATCACTTTTCTTTAACTCTCTCACATACTTTGGACACAAAATGTCATTACGTTGTATTGAAAGCGCAGTCTTGATTTCAGGAATGATGTAACAATCACCTGGAGAAGTTTGATTAAGAGAACCCAAATGCCCCCCTGGGCTTTGACTGAGCTTCAGCTCATTTCTTCCTGGCTGTAGGCCCTAGACATCACTTTTCATACTAAATTTACTTTAGAAAACTTGCGGTTGTAAATTCTTTCTCTCTTCCTTTGAAACATATGTAAATCTCCCCTTCTCAAGTCAGTTTTACAAGACAAAAAATGTTTTTCTCAAGGACTAGAGAACAATCCCTTTGAAATGTACATTTCAAAGGCTGGCACTCCCACCTCTCCATCTCTGTGGAAGGCTAAGAGCCCAACTTCAGTGGGTGCCAATTACGGAACACTGACGGCCTAATCACACAGAAATGCATTAGTAAATTCAGGGATAACTCAAAGAGCTCAAGGTAGCCCTCCGATCAACCGCCTCCTCTATTGTCATTCCTGCTTTTCCATTTGCTCATCCTAGAGATCAAAAAACCTCCCTTTTGTTTCATTGGAATTGAGCTCAGTCTCTTTTCTGTTGCAGTGGTCTTGAATAGAGGCTTGGACTGCATAATTCTGTCTAGTGGAGAATAGACAAATGAAATGACAGAAATTGGAATTATGGGCTTGAAAGGTTTAATTAAGAAATAACCTTCCCAATATTGTTCTGATGTCAACCAGACTAAAGATATTATTTAGAGAAATTCCCTTTATGGCAGAATGCTGACAATGCCTTATGAGGTGTACCTGTATGTTGTGAGAAGGCAGTGGATTTTTATAATAATTTTCTAAGTGTGACCAGGGAAGACTATAGGTAGAAGATGATGTTTGAGGGAAGGGACAACTATGTGTGTTTTGATTATCAGGTATCCCTAGGACCTGGCACAGAGACTGACAAAGACAGACACTTAATATATATTTTTCAATGAGTGCATGGTTAGGTGGACGCATGCATAAATAATGAAGCCAAAGACCTTCCCTTTTAAACAATTTCATATTTTAGAGCATAACATGGAAAAATAAGATGACAGGAAGTTTTCAACAACTTATAATTGAAGTAAAGTTAGAATTAGAAGAAACGTCTTTAGGAGGAGTGGTCATAGATAACATTAAATAATATAAAATATCTCGGAAGGTGTGGGGTTTTGGATAAAATGAACATACAGTTATATAAATTAGTATAACAAAAATTAAAACTCAATGTGAGAATATAAATACTAATTTTGGGGGGGGGGAAATCTGATCTTTCAGCACAATCTTCTTGATGAATTTTATGCTTGTCTTCGCCCGGCTAGCTGTTCTCTAGAACTAAGACATATTAATGAAAAAGCTCATGAAAAATGCTGGTAGCCAAGGTCCTTTTGATCGTTTTGTATGTCCTTAACCCTTTATGTCCTATTGCTGATGGTATTGAGCTTTTCTTACTTTGTTAACTCCCTGGGTTTTTAGCTCATTGGATATTTAGTATATATGCTTATTAATTAAATATCTAAGTGGCAGTAAATTCTTTTTGTCTGGATCAAAAATTTAAGTTTTTATGTGTTTTAAAAAATTTTTAAACATCTTTATTGAAGTGTATTTGACATAAAATAAAATGCTGACACTCTGGCTGATGTGGTTCAGTGGACTGAGTGCTGGCCTCGCAAACCCAAGGGTCACAGGTTGAATTCCCAGTCAGCTCACAGGCCTGGGTTGCAGGCCAGGTCCTCAGTAGGGACTTGAGAGAGGCTTCTTTCCCTCCTTTCCACTCTCTCTAAAAATAAATAAATAAAATATTTAAAAAATAAAAAAAAATAAAATGCTCATGTTTAAATGATAGTTTGATGTTTTGCTTTATTATGTGCCCATGAAACCATCACCAAAATCAAAATAGTGAACTTGACAATGACCCCTAAGAGTTTCTTTGTGTCTCTCTGCATTTCATCCGTCCTGTTCCTTTTTATCTCTTCATTCCCCCAGTAACCATTGATCTACTTGCTTTTTTCGTTACTTCACATTAGTCTTAGTACAGTGAGTACTTTGAAAATCTGATTTATTTTACTTAACACTGTTATTTTCAACTTCATCTGCACTGCTGTATCAATATTTTATTCTGTTGCTGAAGAGTGAGCTACTGTATGAATACACCACAATACATTTGTCCATTCTTCTCTTGATGCAACCCTGTCTTGTTTCCAGATATTGGCTCTTGTAATTAAAGTACTGTGAACATTCCTATAAACTCCATATGTGCACTTACGTTTGCTTTTAATTATCCTGGGTAAATACATATGAATAGAATGGCTGAGTCATGTAGAAGATAGGTATGTAACCTTTTAAAGAAACTACTAGCTCTTTTCCAGAGTGTTTCTAAGATTTTGTATTCCCACTGGTAGGTAAGAGAGTTGCAATTCCTCCACATACTCACCAGTACTCAGTCCTTTTAGGATTGTAAATTGTATTGTATTCAATCTATAAATCAATTTGGGAAGAATTTATGTCTCCAAAACTGAATCCTCTAGTCCATGAACATGGTATAATTTCCATTTATTTAGGTCTTTTGAAATTTCTCTGAGTAATGTTATGTGCTTTTCAGGATACAATTTTTAATGTACCATTTATCAGATTTATCCTTTCTTCATATTTCTGATGCTATTTTAATAATATTTTATTTTAAAATTTTTGTTTTTTTCCCGTTCTATCGTGTAAAAATATAGTTGTTATTTTTTCATGTTAATTCTACAAACTTACTAAGCTCAATTATTTGTTTTAGTAACTTTCTTATATATACCATAATATTCTCTAAATATTTCATTATATAGTTGGCAAATAAATACAGTTGTTCCTTTTCTGTTCCAATCTGGATGTCTTTTTTTTTTTTTTTTAACTTTATTGCCCTTCAGGACATAGTTGAATAGAAGCTATGAAAGCGGACATGTTTGCCCGGTTCCTCATCTTAGGGAGAAAACATTCAGGCTTTCACCATCTGATACACAGTTAACTGTTGTTTTATTTTAGATGATGTTATCAGGCTGAGTAAATACTTCTATTTTTAGTTTTCTGTGACATTTTATCAGGAATGGCTTTTGGACTTTGTGAAAAATAGTATCTGTCAAGATGATTTTATATATTTCTTTTTTATTCAGTTAATAAGGTGAATCATATTGATTTATTTTTAAATGGTAAAAATAAATCAATCTACATTTCCAATAAACTTAATTTGGTCATAATGTATCATCATCTATATATTATATGTTCTCTATATTCTGGAAGAATTTATGTTAAATTGATATTTTTCTTCATTAAATGTTCAGTAGAATTTTCTAGTGATATTATCTGGGAATGAAGTTTATTTTATGAGCAGGTTTTTAACTACAAATTTTAAAACTTACCTGGGACTTTAATTTTATACATATTTTGTGCATAAGGAAAAAGAAAGTGTAAGAAATGAAAGATTCTCTCCTTGGTGCCAAAAATGTTTAAAATTTACATATCACTCAAGACAATTTTTTCCTTGGTTTTGTCTTAATTAATGAGATTTAGATTTCAATGGGAGGTTCCAGACTCCCTTCTATTGCAGAATTTACCTGAAGCCATTAACTTTAGTCATTTCTCACAGTACTTTCACTTCTCAGGTATATTTATGATACAATGTTCATTTAATGGAGAGAACAATAGAGAGGATAAGAAATATAATAGAGAGCTAGAACTCTGAGGTTAGAATTGTTCTTTATCTTTCACACACAACTTTAAAAATCAAGGATATTTCTTTTTACTTAGTCTACATCTCTCTGCCCTCAAGCAAATGTGAAAATAAAAGAATTCATAAGAATTTATTGAAAGTACTGCAGCTTTGGCTGGTGTGGCTCAGTGGATTGAGTGCTGGCCTGTGAACCAAAAGGTCACAGGTTCGATTCCCAGCAGGGCACATGTCTGGGTTAATGGCTCATCAATATTTCTCTACTACTTTTTCTTTTTCCCTTCCACTATCTCTAAAAATAAATAAATGAAATATGTTTGAAAAAGTAATGCAGAGGCAGAAAAAGCTGATCTATAGAAAGACATGAATATCAATTTTCTCTTTTCTGTGTATGTAAAATGAGAACAATGGCTCCTTCCTACAGGATATAGACATATTTTTACTTACCTGTTGTATTTGTTCTCTGGAACCATGTCCATGTTATACTGTCCCTTTTGGGGGAATTTCTCCCATTATTCAAGCCTCAGGTTTTAATTAGGTCAATACTTTCTTATAAATCTTGCTCTCTTACCACACAACAACATTAAAAGTTCAGCTTCTAACAACTGTGGTACACAACACCCATACCAATATTTCCCTGAAATTGTTAACACCTTCATCCCTATTTGCACTGCCATTTTAAAGTTCGTTTGGCGCTTCTATCGATCAAACACCTTTCCCATTCCCTGACTCTCTGATGGGTTAGAGGAAAACCGTATGAAGCTAATACACAAATAAACACAGGCATGGGCAAAAGTAGATTTACAGCAATACAAATAAATAACAACACAAGAATAAATTCTGCTTCCTTTATTCACAACTGTAAACCTACTTTTACAACCCCTGTATATACATGAGAGTTACTGGAAAAGAATACCACCGGGAGTGAGTTCCATTGCAACCTTTCCTAAGGCAAGTCCCAAAATTCGTTTCTCCTTATGTTTGGTTCGGTTGGTTTCGCATGAGATAGACTAAAGTCCACATCAACACTTGAGCTACTTTGAGTTAGATGCTTATCACTTTCAGGCAGAACTTATAACTCAGAGATTCCATTTGAAGGGTGTTGGAGGATTGTAACCAAGCAAACTGCGTCTCACACACATGGCATCTTCGTGCATGACCCAACAATTAGTGTTGAGGGAAACAGGTTCTTATTTTTAGGATTCCAACCTCAGGGAGGCTAAGAGCTCTCCTGCTCAGAGCCCTGTTCTCCCACAAGAACCAGCACTTTCCAGGCTCCCCACCAGGCTATAAAACTAAAGTATGCCTAGTAGTTCCCCATATCCTTGTCTGTTCTTAAGTCAGCTGCACAAATAGGTCTCCATTCCCTCTGTAAAGTACACTGGTGGATTTCAGAGTTGCCATTCTCTTGCAGAAACTCTCTCCTTCAGAATCTGGGGTACATTGTCCTTAACCTCTATGTGGTAGTCCAAGAAAACATGTGCCACATTACACTGGATCATGCTGAAGTCCAAGGAAGGCACACGTCCCAAGAAAGCAGCTTCTCTGTACATCCTTCAGAGAAGGAAAGTCAGCATTCCTAAAGTTCAGCTCCAAGCATCTCTTGAATCTGTGCTTGGTTAGGCAGGTTCCTGCCATTCCTACCTCCATCAGCCCTGCCATCATGTTCTCTAGGCAGGTTTTCCAGCGGTTCTCCTCTTTATTACTCCAGTACTTACTCACTATAGACCAACAATGCCTGCTTCCTACACTGCGGCCTACGTGGTTGCATCTCCTCATAGCTGCCTCTTCCTTACTTCACCCGGCTGTATGGTGGAATACTATCATCCAGCATGGCTTCTTCTTGCTTCCTCACTGCCCCATGGAGGACCAGCCCCCTCTCTCTGCCTGCCTGTATTTTAAATGCTGACTGGGAGCTTCCTACAGGACCTCATATCTGGCCCCTCCTACAATGAGCTACTTTTTCCAGTTCCCCCATGTGTTTTTATCTTCTTTCAGCTGCCATCTTTAGTCAGGGCAAGAGTACCCCATGAAATGGGAGAATCTACCTCCCTACCACTCACGCAAGTGTTGCATGAATCCCCTCCCCACCTATGTCACCAGTCACTATGAATTCTGAAAGCCAGTATGCCTTTGGCCCAGGGCAGTGGCTTTTAACTTGCCACTGTTATGTAAAGTATCTTAATTGCCATTTCAGTCCCTTCTGCCAATCATGGCCTGCAGAAAAATTTCTCAGGGACACCTGCCCTGCACCCCATTACAGGATCACATGAGGGTGTGTACCAATTAAAAACACTTTTGAGATACTGCTATTTTAGACATGGTAACTTGGGAAAAGTATTTTTTAATATTCTCTGAGCTTTAGTTTTCTCATTTTTAAAATAAGGAAATAGAAATGATTTTCTTTATAACTGTTCACCATTTTAACTAATATTTATTTGTGATTCCATTTTTTAAAAAATAGAATTTACTTTTTAGACCTATTCTTGGTTCACAGCAAAACTGAGCAGAAATTCAGAAAGTTCCCATATACTCCTTGTCATACACATGCACAGTAATCCCGTTATCAACATCCCCCGGCAGAGTGGTATATTTGCCACAGTCTGTAAACCTATACCAGCACATTGCTATAGCCCCAAGTCCGTAGTTTCCATCAGGGTTTGGGCATGGTGTTGCACATTCTGTGGGCTTTGACAAATGTATAATGACATGTATTTATCACTATAATAGCATACAGAATAGTTCTACTGCCCTAAAAGTCTTCTGTGCTCTGCCTAGTCATTCCTCCTTCCCATGGTAACTACTGGTGCTTTTACTGTCTCCATAGTGTTGCCTTTTTCAGATTTGTGATTCCATTTTTAAAATCACTTCTAAGGGCAACATCTGTATTACATGTCTACATCATTTAGTTTAGGAACTTGAGGACTAATTTATAAAGAGTAAAGAAGAGGTTGGATTAGTGCTCTAAAGAATACAGTATAAGCCAATGTATAATGTAATATACTTAAATATTTGTATTTCAGAAAAAATGAAAATGTTCCCTTTGTCACAGAAGGGTGTAGGGTGACAAAAAGCACACAGTATCCACCTTTCCACTCCTCTACATACAAATATACACAGCTATAAATACATAGGACTGCCTGGGTTCAGGTCAAATTTTGGTAAATGTGATTATTTTAAATAATATAAAAGAAAAAGTGAACTTAAATTGGAAAACAAAAATTAAAAAAAAAGAAGAAAAGAAAAACAATATTTCTTTCTTTTCTCAGTAGCAACTCAGTGGCCATGACTCTCAAAAACGCCTCTCTCTTTTTTTTTAAGATTTTTATTTATTTATTTATTTTAGAGAGAAGTGGAGAGAAAGAGAAAGAGAGGGAGAGAAGCCTCAATGTGTGGTTGCCTCTTGCATGCCCTGAACTGGGGACCTGGCCCACTACCAAGGCACATGCCCTAAGTGGGAATCGAACCAGCAACCTTTTGGTTTGCAGGCCCGCACTCAATCCACTGAGCTACATCAGCCAAGGCAACTCCTCTCTTTTTTATCTCTACTTTCCCCTTCCCTACACTTGCTGATTTTTCCTAATAATGCCCTAGACAGTTTGCATGATAACCAGAAGAGTTTCACTGTACCAGAAGGCAAAACATAGATCCATACCAGGTATTTTAGTGAATCTCTGCCTTTGGCTGCCAAGCTGTGTCTGTTGTCATGAAGGCTGATTCCACAGAGATCTTCAACCATTACCTTATACAGCTTCACCACGGTTCTCTCAGAGGCAATTTGAGCCTACATTGTTTAGCACAGGAAACCAATTCCATAGCTATCATAAGAAATCCTATTCGTAGGTACATTAATCATAGGTATTGGCCTGATAAGTGCATATTTTCCCTGTGGGCAATTTACATGAGAAGCCAAGTTATAAAAAGTTTCTCTCTGAGCAAAGAACAAGAGCAGTTGGTATTAGAGCAGGGCTTTAAATGTTAAGTAGCATCGGAATGAAGACCTGATGCTTTCCTATACAAAATAAGTTTACAGCTCCCTGGAAGGAGCAATATTCACACCAACATACACATATTCTTAGAGATCTACTTTCCTCGGGAAAGTTATTTGACAGGCACAATTAGTTTTTGTCCCATGTGGCTTTGCTTCTTCTATAGTTCCACCTCCGCGTATGCCGGTTTTAATGACCTCTGCCTCGCTTTAGATGCATTGGCATAGAGAGCTACTACCAGGTGTCTGAGAATGAGTGTTACTGTTGTACTACCTGGGGTCAGATGGGCCAGGCACAGTTGAGTCTGAATTTTTTTTTACTAGCTGTGTAACCTTGAGCAATTACTTTACTTGTCTAAGTTTTGCTCCGTTCTGTATAAAATGGAGAAGGTAGCAACACCTAGTTTTCTCATTTGAAGCACAGTGTCTGGCATATGAGGTCTGCCCACAAAAAGCCCAGCCATCGCTCATATAACAAGAACAGTGTGCGCGGTATGAATGTAACCTGACAGCCAAGGAGAGTGGACTGGAATGCGCATGTGTGAGCAATGACGACTTCATTGTACTAGTCAATGGGGTGGTAGACACTATTGAGTGACTGTGTGTACTGTGTGGCTGTCACATTCAAAATGATCCAGTGAGTAGAGCAATGAACCTGAATCAAATATTGCATTAAGCTTGAACACTCCCTCTGTGGAAACTACTCAGCAGCTATGGACAACTGCTGATTGGCAGCTTCATCATGACAAGACACCCTCTCATCCTTCATTTCTTGTGCAGAGTTTTTTGGCAAAACATCAAATCACCCAGGTGACTCAGCCCCCCTATAGCCTAGATTTGGCATCCTATGACTTCTGGCTTTTCCCAAAACTAAAGTCACCTCTGAAAAAGAAGAGATTTCAGACCATCGATGAGATTCTAGTAAATCCAATGGGGCAGCTGATGGCAACTGGGAGAATTGTGTGAGGTCCCAAGGTGCCTACTTTGAAGGGGACTGAGGCGTCATTGTCCTATGTACAGTGTTTCTTGTGTCTTGTATCTTCTTCAATAAAAGTCTCTAGTTTTCATGTTACATGGCTGGATACCTTCTGGACGGGCCTCATGTGTCAACAAATCCATGTAAACAGCAATACTTTTGTTAAATCAGACTTTAATCACCTACTTGTCATGATGGTGTAGTTTTTATCAGGCTAAAGATATACACTGTATATTTTAGGGGAAAAATATATTTTTTTATAAAAAAATTATTTATTGATTGATTTGAGAGAGAGAGAGAGAGAGATTCATTTGTTATTCCACTTATTTATATATTCATTGGTTGATTCTTTTATGTGCCCTGACTGGTGATCAAACCTGCAAACTTGGTGTATTGGGATGAAACTCTAACCAAATAAGCTACCCAGCCAGGGCTCAAGAAAAAGATATTCCAACCAGTGTTGAACATATGAGTTGAATGTTTCTGTTAAGTCAGGTTGGGGATGATATGATGGTACATGTGCACAAGGATATAGGGGGCTGGCGGTGAGACAGAGGATGCGGACCAGATGAACTAGCAGAAATGAGAAGCCAGGGAAGGAAAAGAGCTGAGTTGAGTTACAGCACCACATTCCAGCTGCCTCTTCCCAAAATCAGCTTTTGTTGAATTTACATCTGACATCTTTTTAGCCTTAAAATAAATTCTCTTTTTTTCTTTAGTTATATTGAGTGGTTCACTCTTTATTGTAAACAATAAATCAGACCAGAATGGAGAAAATCTTTTTTTTTAAATAATTACTTTATTGTTGTTCGATTACAGTTATTTGCAACGTCTCCCCTCCCCTCCTCCCTTCCCCTCCAACCCCACCTCCCTCCCCAATAATGGAGAAAATCTTTTGATGGTATTTCTCAATGTTTATGTGTGTTTGTGTACATGTGTGTGTGTTGGCAGACCACCTATACTTACTAGATATTGCATTCAATCCTGATCAATCGATACCAGGCATCACACACTCAGAGCTGAAAGATACCAGTTCAAAGGCCAAGTCATTTAATCTTTCAAAGTTTGGATGCAAATTATTTAGATGATGACATTTAATTATTACAAAAACAAATAGGAAAGAATATTGATTATTATTGTTTGACTTCTGATTAAAGTATCAGATGACAAGGAAATTCCAGATTTACGCTCCCTTTTTATCTTTTTCAGAACTGTTTCATGTACATAGCCTGGTTTTTAAATAGATTTCTTTTCCACATTTATGCTTGAGACTTCATATCATTAGGCCCAATCATACTTCTAAGACAAAAACAAAAACCTCAGAGATGTCTGGCCCTGGTAATGTAGCAGAGAGAGAGAGAGGTAATAAAGATCGTTTATTGCTACAAACATCAGAAGCTTTAAATAAAAAGCAATTTTTAATCATTAATTATTTAGTTATGTTTTTAGAATGAGATAGCTTTACATACTAGACAAAAGAAGAAACCAAAAGCTAGAAAGTTATAAGCAAGGGGTGAGGCAGCACAGTGTCGGGGAGAGGAAGGAAAAGTACAACCAGCCCTGGCTGGTGTGGCTCAGTGGATTGAGTGCCGGCCTGCAGACCAAAGGGTCACTGGATCGATTCCCAGTCAGGGCGCAGGCCTGGGTTGCAGGCTAGGTCCCCAGTGGGGAGTGCTCAAGATGCAAACAAACACTGATGTTTCTCTCCTCTTCCTCTCTCCCTTCCCCTCTCTTTAAAAAAATGAACAAATAAAATATTTTTAAAAAAGCAAAAAGAAAAAAAAGAAAAGAACAACCAAACCTAGCAAAAGTCTTGAGGCTTTACGCTTTGGCTGGGAGGACATATTCATAGTTCTATGCAAGGCAGAGAACTGGAAATAACACTTTATGAGAGTGACATGAAACATAGCTGTCACACTAAGGATGTGTAAGAAATTAAGAGGGCATGGATACCTCATTTGGGAACCTTGAAAAAGGTCATTACATTGGTCAGGAAGGAGGGACCCAGACTTCAGTTGGTGCAGCAATGTTAGCAATAGAGGCCTGGGGAAGTGACCCCCACTGACAGAAGACGAAAAGTGCAAAATCACTACGATAGCAATGGAAAGCAGAGCCGTGAGCAAGCAGCAGAGTTGAGAGTAAACTCGCCGGTGGTGAGCATTGGCCAGGTCAAAGGAGAGCATACCAGCCATCCAGCAGAACACAGAAGCCTCAGCAGGACCCTACAGGGCACAGGAGAGACTGTGGGCTGTGAACTTCAAAGTAGAGTGTCTTTGGCTCAAAAACAAATTATTCAGTAACGTTCACCCACATGGTTTTTATTGTAATTCCACAAATTACTGGGGAAGCTGGGGAAGTAGTTTAAAAAACAAGGGTAATAAAAGTTTTTTAAATGAAAAGTAGAGATTCAGGGATCAAAAACTTAAAACCACTGCCCAAGAGACTTCCAGGGAATTGTTATGAACAAACTTAACTCCCCTGAAAACTACTAAGTCATGGATGACAGCATGGAGGATTTTTTTCATTTTTTTGTTGTGTGTTGCTGAAGTGTTTCAGCTACAGTCCTGCTGGATAAGCCATAGATTCAGGGATCTTATAAAATTCAGTAAATTAAACTATGAGCCACACAGGTGATCTATAAATATGGATATGTGGCTCATCCAAAAGTCAAGAGGACTTATATGTAATCTCATTGCTTCTTCCTTTAGAAAACCTTACCAGCCATGGGCGTTGTTATTTCTAATGTTTTCCTTCTTTCTGGCACACATATCCGCAAATAACATATTTATTGAAAATTTTCCTTGAAAGTTATAGAAGTTCATTCTTGCAGTTTTGTCCAGATGACTGTGTATAATCCAAGTAAATAGTAAAGTAGTGTGGATAAACAATCCAAAATTAATAGAGTAGGACAGGGCTACACTAGTGACAAAGAACATTAAGACCAAAATAGTGTAGGAGTGAGTGCTATCCCTGAGACTGTGGGCAAAACAGCGATTCTTTATCTTTTTCTATCTTTAACTCTAACCTGAAATACAAACCTGAATTTATTGTACATTGCTGCTTTATTTTTACTGGTAATACTCTTCCTTAACACATTTTCTTTTTCTTTTCCTTTGTGTATTTCAGGGGGAAAATCACTGAAAAGATCTGATTGATCTTCTCTAATTGATTTTTCCCCCTCTGAACTGCTCCTCGCCTTACTGACTGGAAGAGAGGGTAACTGAAGAATTTCATTTTCCTGAAAACTGTGTGACCAAAACCCATGCTCTTTATGCCAACTTTCACCACAATGAACACATACATTGGTGATGGGTGAAAGAACAGTTGTCACTGGAATAATGCACCTGTAATGGATTGCCATCACCACACTCTGCACCTGATTGTACCATTGAGAGGATGAACAGAAGAACTCTGAAATAGCACATGCCGGCTCCAGGGCCCTGACACTCACGTATGCCCCACAGGCAAAGAGCGTTTATGACACAAGACAGCTTATAAGAAACGGAGCATTTCAGCCCTGCCTCATAGCTAATAAACTAGAGTCCACATTTTAACAAGAACTCAGGTGATTCACATGCACATTAGTTCAAGAAACACTGATTTAGTAACACATTAGAGCTGCATCCATCTACTAATCAGTGTGATTCTTTTTCCTCCCTTCCTCTTCATCTCTTTTCCCCCCTTTCCCCTCTCAAGCATTTATATTCATCACTCAACTAACCTGAAATTTTCCATGAGGGAGTAGCTGGTTTTGTTGTCCATGCATTCGATGGCAACATTATTGGGGGATGTATATGTCCTTTAAAGTGCACGAGCATTGTGAGATGAAAGAAAAACTCTGCTCTAAATTCCCATTTGGCTCAGTAATCCTATTATCAGATTGTTCCTTAACAAAGCGCCGAGTCCAACTCACGACTGACAGGAAGCCGGGCAGCGAGGACAGACACGCATCAACGATCAATGACCAAACACTGTACCAGAACATTGGGGACAGGCTCTTCTCATCTGCGGTCAGACTGAGAGGTAGGAGTTTAGGCAGGTTCAAAGTGAGAACTAGTGAAGCCCTGGGGAGAGTAAACAGTGAGGAGAACAATGGACAGGCAGCTCAGAGAGACAGCTTATTTTCCCTCACAGACTGTAGTAGTCTCTGACATTACCTGCCTCCCAAACTCTGCTTCCTCCTACTCCCTTCCGAACTGTTCTCCTACCAGGGGATTCATAAACCCTTAAATTGCTTCCATCAAACATATTATCAAATCCACCACTTCACCATGACATCAAAAGCCCATGGGGTGGAGCCCAGCCACACTCTGGGCTCCCCTCTACCACAGTCAGCTCACTAGTCTGCTCTTTTCCCCTCACACACTTCATTGCTCAATAATATTTAGGTTTCTCTGCATAAGACACCTTTTTGTTGACCATCCCTTTCTTAGGATGGTAAAGTTCATTCATGAGCATTTCTTGATAGTCACTTTCTTTTCTAACACTCTATTGAATTTTATGAAGAGCAATTCATCTCTGAAAATTAAGCTGCAAGCATGGCTGTGACCAGGCTACCTTGCCTGCTGTTTTATCCTAGAGCCTTAAGTTGTGCCAATACATAGTAAGAACTGAGTAACCTTTAAAGTTGTTAATGAGTGTCTTCTTTGTCAGTTGCTTGTGTTACTTAATACATAGTAGAGCCTAGTAAGTTTCATATTAAAATCACTATTTTATAGATAAGGAAACCGGATCTCAAAATAGATCATTTTTTATAGTAAAAGCTTGCTTAAGGTTCAACTTTAGGTTTTTCTGATGTCAAAGAATAGGCATACATTGTACCCTATAGTTCCTCAGTGTAGTGGAGAGGTATTAGATGGAGGTGATTTGTCAAGGGTATGGATGCTTAGAAGGAAGAAACTATTAAATGGACTTTTTAAATACTTTAGAAATCGTGTTCGTTCCTTTCTGTGAGGCTGTGGACCACTTTCAAAGCGATTTGAGCATGCAGTTGGCGGTTCTCAATATTCAATAGCTTGATCATAGTTCCTAAAATAAATTTTGGTGTGATCTCATATTAGAAACTATTTTCTCAGATGCACTATGGACTGTGGCAATTTTTAACAAACTAGGGACTTTACAGTAGGACCTTCATAGGAGAGAGAAGTGAAGACAAATTGGGCTTCGTCTGTGACATCATTGAGAGACAGACACGTTTCTGTAAGGACTACGGGAAATATAGGTAAATATTCGCAGATTTCATTATTTAATTTTAGTCGTTTTATTCCTACTTTTTTTATTTTTTTGTCATCTCTGAGTATGTGTCTACAAAAATAGATATACATTTGCACACAAATAGATATGTACATATACACCTGTATAAATACAATGATTTATATTATATTGCATTACATTATTTAAACTATTTTTCATCCAGAGGCGGTATCCTGACTTATGAAGCATGTGAACTATCGGAGGGTGACATTCCCTGGTGGCACAGTGGCTTATGAATCCTAGAACATAGTACAATGTGGAACGATAGGAAATTGAAGGAAATAAGCATTAGTTTACATCAGATTAAGTATTCTGCTTATATCATTTAATCTTCACGTTAGCTTTGCAAGGTGATTAATATTACTCCCAATACCCTTAAGAAGACTGAGACTCAGAATGGAAACACAATTCGCTCCAGGCCCACACAGCCAGATAGTAGCAAAGTACCACTCACACTCAGATCATTCTGTCCACACGACCACACTGCCCTGAGAGGGGGCTGGATGTGTGCTTCCAGGGGTGTCCCTATTGTCCCGGGCTTGGTGGGGAGAACAATATGTTTCATTCTGCATCCCAGGCATACCTAGTTAGAGGAGAGAAAGAGGCTGATTTTCCAATGGGAAGTGAGGTGCTGTCCATGAGCTCGTGTCTGACAAAAGCAGAGAGCGAGGCTGAATCGGTGGTATCAGAGCTGGGGCAGCATTGGGAAGATCCAGCGTTTATTCAGAAGTGCAATTTTCTGTACCACAGAACTGAATAGCAGAATGAGGCTATTTGTGCATGGTGCCCAGGAGTGTGTAGTTTTTAAAATTATCCCAGTTGATTCTAAAGATTTTGAAGGTCAGGAACCACTGATTCAGCTAATCCTTCTGCTATTTCTGGGCATGAATTCATTTTTCAGTTTTATAGTCTGTTAGTCACCTACCATTTCATAAAGCTTAAATCATTTTAGTGCTATGCTATAAAAAGTTGTAAAAAAATTAGAAAACTCATTATTGTCTTTCAGAAATTACTCACAAATTCATTGATGCCGGTGTTGTGGATAGGAACCTGGCTTCAAGAACCAGGCTGCTTTGGGGTCTAACGTCAGCAACAGCAGTGACCAGTATGGACAGTGACTTTAAACGAGTGGCTTAGAGGAAGACCTCTGAGCCTCATTTACCTGCTTGGGCAATGACAACAGTGAAAGTGATGTATACTGCACAAGGTTATTGCTATGTTTAATTGAGATAAATGTGAAGGTTTCAGGTAGTAACCAGTATTTAGCAAAAGTTCAATAAACGTTCACTATGACTTATTGGGAATCTAGTAAGAACTAAGCCGTTGGTAAATATAACACTAAAAACAGAAAGTGGAGTCACACAAAATACCTTCTGTGCGCAGGGAATACACCTGGTCCAGACAGTTCTGTCATCTCTCTGCTTTACACAAGCCATATTTAGAGTGGAAGATTATAATTACATTTCTTATCCTCACCGAAGGATGTGTTTTTCTTGATGAGAGAGAGATAGAGATGGATAGATGTATAGATAGATAGATAGAGCCATCAATCATTTGCCTCCTGTATGCACCCGTACTGAGGACCAAACCCACAAACTTTTGGGTTCATGGGAGGATGCTCCAACCAACGGAGCCACCCAGCCAGGGCTGTAATTACTTTTTTAAACTTAGGAAAACAGAGCATTAGTTCCTCCTTATCATCATCCAATCCCAAAAAACGGATAACAATTCTTACTTCTGGCAGTTTTTTTTATTTTTCAATTACAGTTTACACTCAATGTTATATTAGTTTCAGGTGTAGAGCATGGTTACACATTCATCTATTTAATCCTCACCATAAACCTGTAAGTATGGTTGGTACTACCAATATAGCTTTTTTAATTTGACAAATATTTTTCTTTTTTCTCTTTTTTTATTGTTGTTCAAGTATAGCTGTCTCCATCTTTCCCCCACCACTCCCTTCCACCCCAGCCATCCCTACTTCCCACCCTCAAATCTAGTCCCCTTTGGCTTTGTCCATGGGCCCCTTTATACATGTTCCTTGGCAACTCTTCTGCCTTTCCCCCCTTTATCCCCTCCACACTCCCTTCTGGTTACTGTCAGTTTGTTCTTTATTTCAATGTCTCTGGTTCTATTTTGCTTGCTTGTTTGTTTTGTTGATTAGCTTTTAAAGAGAGAATCTTGAGGTTCAGCAAGTGAAAATTTATCCCAAATATACGACTAGTAAACAGAACAGCCCTATCTCAAGATTAGTTTTCTGCATCTAAATCCAGTGCTCTTCTGGTTTTAACTCGCTGCTCTCCTCTGTGAATGAGGTAATCCTATGATTGATTCATTACATGGTATGTAAAGAGTTTTACTGATTATTCTTATAGAATAACTAGGAGAATATTCAATATAACAGTACCAGAACTATGGTCTTGAAATATTTTGTTTGTAGAAAAGTTACATCTCAGTAACAGTGTCTGGCTTAGGCCATGTGCACAGAGAATAGCTCCACCTGATGAACAGCCATTACTCACTGACGAGTGAAGAAGGTGGAGGATTCTAGCATCATGTCCCACTGGAGTTCACCTCAGCTCTACCAACCGCTGCATGAATGACTTAAGACAATTACATAACCTCTCTGTGCCACAATTTCCTCAACTGAGAAATAAAACATTTCTATGTCATAGAAATTGTCATGAAGGCTAAACTAGTAAATCCACATAAAGTGCTTAGAATACTGCCTGGCACATAATATATGTTTGAAAACGTGTGGTCAAAAATGATGATGCTGCTGATTATGAGCTTTTGGTTCAAGTATTTAAAAAGACTTTAATGCCCCTCTTTGCTTGTGTAATTGAAAATGAGTTCACATTTGACTCATTGAGGTCATAACAGAACAAAATCCTCTCCTCTGCTTGTTGCTCTTTCACAATAGTTAGATGAGTATGTTCTCATTCTTGAAAGGTGGCATTAATCAGAATAGTAATCACCCTGAGAAGGCTATAAAAACCAGAGTTCGTCTTTCTTTTACCAAAGAATAGCACAAGTCTCAGATATCTTGAGCTCTGTCGCAACTTCACTGTCGTAACTATGTCAACAATGAAGATGCTTTGTATTTTCCTGATCTTTGTCTTTACTGCATCTTGTGGTCCACCAGGTAATGTCTGTTAATATGGAAAAAAAGAGAAAGGCAAAATGTTTTTTCTTTAAATAAGTTCGTTACCCTGGATAAATAAAACAGATGAATGATTGCTAGGAGACTTCATGAATTCATAATACGATTCACTCTATTTTGCGTGGAAGAAGAAACAAGTGAAATTGATCATTGATAAGACAACGGGGGTGGGGGCGATTCCCAAGATGTGTAGGTAAACCTGTTTGCTATGTTTTTTTTTTTTAAAGATTTCATTTATTTATTTTTACAGAGAGGGGAATGGAGGAAGACAGAGAGGGAGAGAAACATCAATGTGTGGTTGCCTCTCACATGGCCCTCACTGGGGACCTGGCCTGCAACCCAGGCATGTGTCCTGACTGGGAATTGAACCGGGACCTTTTGGTTCCCAGTCCACGCTCAATCCACTGAGCTACACCAGCCAGGCTGTTTTTTTTTGTTTTTGTTTTTGTTTTTTTTTAATGAGACTATGACTCTTTATGTGGTTTGTACTGCTTTTATTTATTTATTGTTGTAAGAGGAAAAACCTTATTTATTGATAGATACGTTGCACTGAAATAAATGGAGTGATGCTTTGTTGGTGAATAAAAACTCCAACAGAATCTTAGTCATTCTCCACCCTGCCTCTAGCTCTGGACTTCTGCCTTCTTACTGCTCCCTTTGGATGATGAGGCCTTGGTGGCCTTCTATTTTTGAATGCAATATAATGAACTGACATTATATCTGTTATCAAAATCAGGCTTCCTGTAACTAACTAGTCTAGTCATTTGTGGTAGGGGGAGGGGTGTTGGGAGTAGATGAGCATTTAGAACACAAAACATGTAGATTATTTTTTCTACATACTTTTTTCTTTTGAGGAAACATGCACATATTAGATATTTAAGGATATTCTATTTACAAAAAAAAATGCTAATGGCAAAGGAAATATTGTTGGATAAATAAGTATTTATACCAATTTACAGTGGATAAACTCATAGCTTTTTAACACAGTTGCCTGGGCGCAATTTCAGAACAAAATGGTTTACCTTTGTTTTTTAAACAACCATATTTACTTGTCTATCTATGATCTATGTGTCTATTCATGTAGCTATGCAAGCAGATTAAATCTGGATTTATGATCATGGCTACTTTTTCTTAGTTTCACAGAAGAAAACAAGAGAAAGAACAAGACAAGTGGCAGAGAGAATAATGGAATGTTCCCTTGTTCGTGGTGTTTGCAAGACTTCATGCAACAGCTGGGAATACGTATATAATTACTGCAGCAATAAGCCCTGCTGTGTTCTACGGGAATACATAAAGCCAAGCTCTAAACACATCGCTACTACAGCTTATAAACAGGCAATTTCTAATTCTACCACACTACACAATACTGTGTTATAACAAGATGATTATAAAAATGAACTTTCTATTTTCTATAAATCTATTTTCCTGTGGGTATCCTCTGGCCTCCTGGATTACATAATCATAGCATGGCAGCTAGTAAGTTCAATGCTGGGTTAGTACAAGTGAAATAAAGATGAGTAATCAATAGCCTCTTCATTAAATTGGCAGTTCTCCTCCACTCACATGACAAACATCCCCCATCCTTAATACATCCTTTCATCTCTGGCTGGTTTATTTGCCCTGTGCAGTAGTTTATTTTCATACGATCTTTTAGGTATTAACCGTCAATCATTGTTTATGTTACCTTTCCATGGTTTTAGCAAAAATGTACTTGGGTCTTGGACACAAAGTCACATACATCTTAATCACATAATAGGACAGTATTGATAATGTGAAAAAGAGTAATCACACTCAACAGAGAATAAAATATGATAAGGACAAAATCAAGTAAAAAAATTTTAATGGTATTTTTCTTCTGATAAAATAAAAAAGTTTGGAAAAATACATAAAAGTCTAAAAATTAAAAAAAAATCATTTCTAATTCTATCATCCAGAACTACTGATCATAATCAATTCTGAACATAGGCAGCTCATCCAAAGATCTCTCGTGGTCTTTATCCTTGTCCATGTCTTCAATTAATTCATTGTGTTTCCAGCTTTTCACATTCCACATGAATGCCATCATAATATTGAATTAATGTTATAACATCTCTTATGAATTATAAAGCTTCCATAAGTAAATGCTTGACATTCAGAATTTAAAGTATTCACTGAGTGATTTTTTTTTTTTTTTTTTTTACCTATAGCTATAGCACAGATCTAACAATATAAAAACTTAGGTAAGAATTCTGATTTAAAGAAAATGAAAGAAAGTTTAGTGCATGGGTGTGTGTGTAAGATAAAAGGATAATTCCAAGTTTAGTTTTTTTACTTAAACAAACTGCTGAATGAAGCAATCATTCATTAGGAAATATTACAAAAAGTGCAGATTTGAAAGGAATATTTCTGACATACTACATTTATACTTTTCTGTTGTATACCTGATTGAAACTCAGGAAAGAAAAATGTGCTTCAAATATAGATTTGAGGGAACATAAACTGAAGTAATAAAGTAAAAATCACTCAAAGGAAGACTGCAGATTGAGAAGGGAAAAGTCTAAAATATCAAGGAATAATACTGACAGTATGTTGAGAAAAATGAAACTCTGCAAAAGACAGCAAGAGGCAGCAGCTAGCCAATGAGAATTCACTCCCAGTTTCATGTCCTTCCAGATAAGTTACCAGTCATGGAAGAAAAATGCTAAGCCATTCCCACTCTGGTTCATGTTAAATTTTGACCTACAGAAACAATTTGCATAATAAAATGGATTTTTCTATAAGCCATCAAGTTTCAGGGTAGTTTGTTGTGCAGCGATATTAAACAGAATAATTTCCAGTTACAAAAACAGTATATAATTTTACAAAAACTTTTTTAAGAAAAAGAAAGAATATATAATTATAGGTCACACTTCTGAAATGATGAAGTAAATAACTTTAAAAATCGATCTCTTCATAAAAACAAAAAACTGGAAAGAATTACCAAAATTCAGTTTTTAAGAGCTCTGTGAATTAACAACAGAATTGCAAAAATCCAAGGGGCATTTATTCGAGAAAATACCCCTGAAATGTAGTAAGTATGTCTGTCTGTGTGGCATTTTAACTGTCCTACTACCGTCCAACTCGTCCCAGCTCTGCAATAGCCTTGAAAACCAGAAGCCTCCCCATCACAGTATTCTGAATATGTAATGAATATTTATAAATTAATAATAAAACACATAAACCAATTGTACAATGGACAAAAGAATCAGATATATATTTTCCCAAAGAAGATACATACAAATGCTCACCAGGCACATGGAAATATGTTTAACCTCAATAGGCATCAAGAAACTGCAAATCAGTACCACAATGAGTTCCCATTTCCCACCCACTAAGAGGGCTATAATTAAAACAAGATATAACAAAGATTGGTGAGGGAAAGTAGAAATCGGAACTTTCGTACAATGCTGGTAGGATGTAAATTGGTCAAATTCTTCAGAAAGCAGTCTGACAGTATATAAAAAAATTAAGAACGGAGTTTGCATTGACTCTGTGATTACATACTTAGGAATATGTGCAGGAGAAATAAAAACATATGTCAATGCAAAAAGCTGTACAAAAATGTTCACTGCTGCATTTTCA
>PVJI01005406.1:0-96764 GCA_004026765.1 Micronycteris hirsuta | reverse complement strand
AGGGAGTATGTGGCTATTTCTAGTTTGCTAAATGTGGAAGCAGGGGTATGTAGCAGCAATTGTCTTGGAAATTTTGAAGTTAGAGATAGACTTGGAATTAAGCCAAATAATGTAGTTTTTTAGTTTCCTAATCTTTGATTGACCAAGTCCTGAGTAAAGACTTCGTGTTCTATATTAATAAAGAAGAAAATGATGATTATAAAAATAATGTTTGAGTTTCTTACTTTGATCAGTTCAACACTGCTCAGTCACAGTTCCTCATCCATTTTTTAAAAAATGCACAGATGAGAACCAACTTCAGGATTTAGGCCTACTCTTCCCCTTCCTTTATTCCCAAGCACTCACTACTGTTTTATGTCTTAGAAATGCTCATTAGATTCATTCTCTCATCTGTCACTACTGTTCCCAGTCATTATTTTCATCACACTGTGTATAGGTTATAGAAACAGCTCTCTAGTTTTCATCTCTGCTTTCAGCCTCATTCCTTTCTATTTTACCCTGCACACCATTATCAAGATAATATTCCAAAGACATGTCTTTCATTTGGTCACTCCTCTCAAGAACTTCAGCCTAACTTTCTGTTAGAGTTTTGAGACTTCCCATATTTGGGCCTTGTTTTAGTCAGTCCTGGAGGCTTAAACAACAAACATTTATTCCTTACAGTTCTAGAGGCTGGGAAGCCTAAGATCAAGGTGCCAGCAATGGTAGGATTTATTTTGAGGTCTCCTCTTGGCTTGTAGGTGGCACTGTCTCTCTGAGAGCTCACGTGACCTCTTTGTGGGGAGACAGTAAGCTCCAAGGCTCTTCTTATAAAGGCACTCATCCTATCAGACCCACACTTATTACCTCATCTAACCCTAATTATCTGCCAAAGACTCCATCTGCAAATACCATTGGATTGGAAGTTAGGAATCCAACATAAAATTTTTGGGAGGACACAAAAGTCTGTCTATAGCAGGGTTCCTTCAGTGTCCTCAGCCTCATTTATGTTACTCCTGGGTGTGTAAACCCATCTCTAGTTTTTCCTCACTATCATTTAGCTTTATGCTTTTGCATCTGCTGCCCACAAGTTCCCTTTCTCCCCCAGCTTCTTTCCTACTCCTCTCATCCAGAAGAGTTTTTGTCTTTCCTTATACTTTCTCAAACTGGACATATCCTTCAAGGTTCACTTCAAATTGCACCTGTTTCAAGAAACAGTTTCTAATCTCCAATTCATACTAATATTTTCTTTCTATGAGCTTGTACTATAGTCACACCATAATTTAGTACTTAATTATTCTCTAATTCTTTTATAGTATTAGTGAAATATCGTATTGGGATTTATACTCTACTGGGTACTTTATATCTATAGTCTCATGTGATTCTCTCAAAAACTCTGATATAGGAATTATTATAATATCTATCTTACACAAGAAAATTGAGGCTCAGTGAGGCTAAATGACTTACCATGGTTATGCAAGTAGTAAGTCAGATTCCAGTGCTGTTTTCTGATTCTAAGATTCATGGGCCATCTACTCCTTCCTTATTCCATTTTATGAATCTTTACACAAGTGTTCTTCTTTCTCACTCATTCTAATTCAGATCATCTTGTGTTTTATGTATCATTATATGCTAAATTTAATTCTTTTGCGGGGGGAACAAATAGAATGAATTTTCTTGAATTTTGGTGTTTATTTTCTTTCCATCAATCAAGTTTCTTCCCATTAAATCACAGTTCTAGGTAATTCTGTGATAAATTGTAGTCTCTCCAGCTAATAAATGAGGAAACTGAAGAAACAAGGACTTAATTTTTGCATTTTATCTACTGGATTGCACAATTGCTCTGTATTTTTTTCAAAGTAAAAAATGTTAATGAGAAGCTCTTGGCAAAGATTACATATTTATTTTGAAAAGCAATATATTTTTGTTTTGTTTAATTGCAGTGCATTGACTTAACTTCTCTAGTGCCTGATCTCAGAACATTTTGGCCTCCCACACAGAAGATGAACTCTGAGGTTACAGTCATTAGGTGGGGGTGAGGGAGTGTGAAAAATTTAATAGTGGAAACCCACCAATCATACCTGACCCCAATCTGTCCAGACATAAGTGCAAAAAAAAAAACTACTTACAAATTCTTTTAGAGTGATACCAAATCAGAAACATTTAATGTGCACTGAAAAAACCAAGCTAAGTATCAAATTCAGACATGTAAAGGTGTGATATCTACAATGAGAGCCAAGTTAGAAAAGGGTTAGCCCTTAAAATGGCCAAATTAAACAACACACAATTGAGAGTAACTCATCCCTCTAGGCACCTATAAACCTACATGTGGGAACTTTTGAAAATGAAGTTAGCACTGATTCTGTCTTGTTTTGCTTGGCCATTTAATGGGCTAACCCTTTAGGAATTTGGCTCTGACTAAAGATATCGCACTTTCATGTATCTGACCTCCCCCCTCCACTCTCCCTTTCTGGAGTATATATAGAATTTTAAAATCAGATATGGTATTACATTGTTAGGTTTAATAAGAGTGAAAGATAAAAACAAAACATGAAAAAGAGCAGAATGTATTGAAATAACAGTGTAATTAGACTACCAAGGATGTTCTACTTTCTTTCTGGTCTACTTCACAATTAAGGGCTGAGTAGCATAGTACTGGTAAAGATAAAAAATGAAGCTATTTGGGGGGAATTCTGAAGCCCAGCCTCACTAATTTACAGTCAATACACTCAGAAGCAGGCATATTTAAAAGGGAGAGCTGAATATGTGGGCACAAGTAGGCATGTGTTCAGAGTCATGCAGCAAACAGATAAATGTAGTTAAGTCTAAAAGTGGCTCCTGTCCAAATTCTTCAGCGTTTGAAGCTCGTATAGTGTGTGTTAGGCAGAGATGGCAGTTCCTGTGGCTGTATGCATAGGTGGGAAGGAGGATCTTGAGAATATTATGAAAAAACTGCCTTCAAGGGCATTTTCCTACTGAGATGTTCTGTGCTGTACCTGTCAGCAAACTCCCTCTGCTTTGAAGTTGTAAATTTAAACAGCTACTCACCAATGTAGTGCTGACTGCATAGATTATCAGGGAAAAATTTTCACGGCACTTGATTAACTTGTAAATTTTTATTGCAATGTAATAGAGAAGGCATCTCTACTGAAATCCCTTAAGAACTAAATTCCGAGCCACTATCTCAAGTGATCTCATATTGAGACACATTTATATAGAAACCTATACTTTATTTTGGGGCCAGTAACTGAGTAATCATACTTTACCATTCCTTTAACAAAAGCATTCATTTTAAAGGAACATAAAGTTTAATAAGTTAAGGTATATATATTTACTCTTATGCTTTCTGGATTTAGGTCCTGCAAATTGCTATTTTCTCTTTTAACATTTGTTTCTCAGCATTGCTGTGCCTATGTGAGAAATAGCCTTAATTACTTTTCACAGTCTGATTTAAGGTCTTATTCTGGGGCTGATTCTGACATAAAACTGGTGAAATGATATTTTCTACTGTCAGACAATTAGACAAGATTCAGTGCACTGAGCTCAGGAAAGGGCATTATATAAACATGCATTTTAATTCTTACTCAGCCCTCTGACTGTTGTGCAGCTAACAGTAATTCTCTTAAAAATTTGTTGACGCTTTTTATTTGGCAATTTAGTGCTGAGATAAATGTTGACAAATGAACAAATGGTTTCTGTTCCAGGTTCCCCATGGTTCTGTTCCAGGTCAAGCCGAGTATTCTTGCATAATCTGAGAAGTTTCTGGTCAAGGAGGCCTCTGGGAAATCAGCTCTTAGAACTCTGCAAAACCCATGTTCATTGGATGACTAACTTGGCAATCTATTTTTCTCTGTGCACATTTCCTGGATATGTCTATCTATTACAGAAATTCCTAGACAAAGACACCATTTTATGATTTGGTCAGTCATTTTGAGGGGCATGGCTGCTTTTTTGCTTAGAGTACTGGGAGTAGCTTTTCTAATTATCTGCTCTGTGTTTGTCCATATTCTTCAGGACTCCTAAGAATCAAAGACCCCTTTGAAATGGCTCATTCTGTTAAATTACTAAACCTTTACTTTTCTCTTTCTACAAACCCTCCACAATTTTTCTAGTGCCGTTAATGATCTTTATGACTTTGTAAGTGATTTTTCTTCATAACAAAACTGTTGGTATACCAAAATGTGCACTGATGGAGAATTCTAGTACATTGGAAATACTCTTCATGGAGACAGATGAGAAGCTAAAGGAAACTCGATGCGTTCTCGGGTATTAATTATACAGCTGCTCTATGCAAGGTGCATAGTAGGTGCACATTTATATTTGTATTTTAGAATCATCTGGATATTGTATGTAATTGATTAGAATGTACTTCATTTGAGTGAACATTGTGATTGAACCTATGAGTAAAAGGATTTCCTAGGAGAAATGAACCTATTGCTTGAATTTGAGAAAAGCAGTTTTGATTTAATAGAGGCAGTAGAAAGAACATTTTTCAAGGAGGGGAACTTGGCAAAAATAGTGAAATAGAAGTTTAGTCCTGCCTGGTGTGGGTCAGTGGATTGAGCACCAGACTGACGCGGATCCTGGCCTGCAGAATCTGTGTGTTGTAGCTGTTTGATAAACAAATGCACATGACTACAGAAGTCCTGTGGAGAAAAAGGGCCGGCATGGCCGCTCTCTAAGTGAGAGAGAGGGCCAGAGAGAGAGGGCCTGAGAGCGGGTCTGAGTGTCCAGGCCCTGCCTGGACAGGCTTTTATTGCTTTACTGGGAACATTACATTGAGGGTGGTTTTCACTTACTATGCAGAGGTCCTTACTGACTATGCATAGGTTCACTGTAGGTGATTACCTTTTACAGATAACAAAGGAAAGAGTGTTGCTAATTACTTCAAAGAGAAGTATGTTACAGATCCAGGGGAAAAGTGGTTGAACTGGTTACACTCCATACTTGGGAGGCTTAGCTCAGATTTTAGGAAATTATAGTAAGCCCTCACAGCCTCAATTCAGGGTGAGGGAGTTTTAGCAAAAGCAAGTCTCATAGCAGTCTAGTTACAATACAAACCTGATTTCCCCATGGGAAACCTGTCCATGCACATGGGGCCCACTTGCCGAACCTCGCATCTCACTGAGTTTTTCAGGTGAGAGCTGGGCTACAATTCCCTTGATATACGAAACGGTTCCATATTACCAGACTGCAAACCAAAGGGTTGTGTGTTTGATTCCCAGTCAGGACACAAGCCTGGATTGCGAGCAGGTCTCCACTATGGGGCGCTCAAGTTGCAACCACACACTGATGTTTCTCTTCTTCTCTTTCATCCTCCCTTCCCCTCTCTAAAAATAAATAAATAAAGTCTTTTAAAAAAGAAGTTTAAAAGGGTTAAGTCAAATATGCATTTATGGCATAGAAGAGATAACTGATTGAATCTAGCTCTGATAATATAATTGATGTCTTAAAATAATTGATTCTTAAATAATTGATGTCCTAAAAAATGAGGACAGTTAGATAATGATGTTGGAGAGGTGATTTATAGAATACCTTTATAGACCATGGCCAAGAAGACAATTTGACCATTATCAAATTATTGAAAGTTTGATGATAAACTTACGCTTAGATCAGACTTCTGGAGTGGCAATGTTTCTCTCCTCAATTTGCTAGTGAGATACTTTAAATAAGAACTGCAAATATAAAAGACAATCTACAGTATCCTAAACAAAGGCAATTGATATACTCCCAATGCCTACCACAGTGCCTAGAAAATAATGTTTGGTCAATAAATAAATAATGTTCAGAAGAATGAGAGGTCTAGAGCAAGTTTACCTCATTTGCATGAGAATATTTTGCATATACTTGTAGATGATCAGCTATTCCTCTGAATAATTACTACTTTTCCTACTTTGAACTCTCACTCTTCTTTTTAAAAATTTTATTTATTTATTTTTAGAGATAGGATAGGGAGGGAGAAAGAGAGAGAGAGAGACATCAATGTGTGGTTGCCTCTGCCATGGCCCCTACTGGGGACCTGGCCCGCAATCCAGGCATGTGCCCTGACAGAAGCAAACTGGCGACCCTTAGATTCGCAGCCTGTGCTCAATCCACTGAGCTACACCAGCCAGTGCTGAATTCTCACTCTTAATCAATTTATAGAAACCCAGAAGCTTTTCTTAGTAGAAACACTCCATCTGAGCAGTGTTAAACAGGATGTTAAATTTTGCATAATAGAAAACAAATTATGTATAGGAGTGGTTTGTGATGACTTAGAAAAAAATGGACAATTTTTAACCCACTCCTGCTTCTGTAACTGTTTTGGCATGTGAGAATCAGAGAGTCACTCAGGCATGCAAATTTTAGCATCCCCAGAAGACCGCCACTTGGCTGTTTAGAATCCTTATGGTATACCTCCACACTGCAGAAAAGACTCCAATAGCACAAAAAAAGCAAATGTTATGTTTGAAAAGACTGAAGGTGGTTTTGAACTTTTTCACTGAAACCCATGTCATGGGTTACAGACTTCAACCAAGACTGAAATGAACCATAAAATCATTTCCAGATCCCAGCAGATTGTTTATAACTGATGTTTGATACCCATCAGGGATTACAAAGTGATATTTGACAGTAAAGACTTTTCAGTATTATTGTTTGGGTCTTTAAGACTGAACATACATATTATAAATGTTTCCTTTCTTTTGTTTTTATTGCTTCCCATACTTTTCTTGTATGAATTTGGAAGAAAAATTTCAGAAAATAAGTGATAAGAGTCAGTAAATTTTCTGCAGAAAGTTTAATGAGACAGTTAAGATTTCTTAAATAAAGAATTGTTTCTAGCCACAGACATGGCTATTATTTCGGTTATGGATGGAAGGAGGCCACTAACAACATGACAACCCTGGCAATACCAAAAATAACGCTGAAAATAGCTGATGCCCACATTTTATGGACGCAGGAACTGAGGCTGGTGGAGGATAAACAACAAAGCCAAGTTCACACTGCTACTGCTGGTAAGTGACAAAGCCATAATTTGAATCTAGCTCTAGACAAGTATGTTGCATTTATTAAACAGATATTCACTGAGTTTCTAATTATTTACTACTACATTTATGAAACTGCTCACCTTGGTGGATGAGTCCTACAATATAGAACAAAGCCCTGCTCTTAAGAAGCTTATACTCTTGTCAGGGAGATAAGAAATGTTGAAACAAAAACTAACCAAAATAGAAGACAGAAAACAAGATGTGAAAACTTAACAGGAATAGGTATGCAAAAAGTAGAGAAGTTAAAGGGATAGGTATGTATTTTAAACAAGGTAAACTCATGTTTTGGCCCAATCATTTGTCTTTTGAAATATAAAATGTGGTGTCAGTCTAATAGGACATGAAAACCTACTTGAGGAGAGAAGACATATCATTTGCATGAATTTTATAGCTCTACGGTGTTTCCAAAGACCTGATGTGATCAGGAAGGATTCCATGGAAGAGGTGGAACTAGAGTGGGACCTTAAATGGTGCATGAAATTTGGATAAGCGGAGAGGTGAAAGGAAGATGTTGGAGGTTACAGAAATGTTCCCATTAAGGTCAAGTATGTTAGTGCAGTGATTGTAAAATATTGAGTGGATTGGGCTTTTTTAGAGAATAAGTTTTCTGGGGAAGTGATATAAGACTAGAGGAATGTGATGACCCACAGCAGCACCTGGCAGGAAAAGGGCAGCAGTATGCAGGGGGAGATGATACACAATTCACTTTCACAGGATAGTCTCTGGGGGTGGCTCTGCTCACATATTAGTATTTTTGTCTGGGATTGTTCCTTACAAACTCTTATTTTATTTTTAAACACCAAGGCTAAATGAATGCTGAAATAATTATTTTAAAAAAACCCAGGGGATAAAGATTGCAGGATTATTTCCCTAAGCAGCAGGGTATTTCCTGAGGCTAAAACATGTGAGTTATTTCCTTTATTACTTTTAATACTTTACTAAATGCCTGCAAGTCTTTGGAAGTTCAAAAATAAACTCTTATCTTTAGTCATTTTTCTTATCTTTGAAACTTATCTGATAAGAGCATTTCCAACTTTTGAGTTGCAGGAACAATTATGCTTAATAAAATTATATGGTGCATTTTGATATCTGATTTTTATCTCTGTTTATTGTCTGTCTTTTAATATTACTATTACTGGATGCTTTTTAAACATGTGCAGATTTTTTATTCTTAAGTATAAAGAAAACAAATGGATAAATTTCTCTAGTTAATTATATATGAACAGGAATAAGTTTACATATGTTCCTTTTCCATTTCAACTGACTGCAAATAAACAGAGTTAGTATGTCAATTTTGACATTTCAGGAAGCAATAATTAAAAAAAGTAAAATATTATGTTTCTAATTCTGATATGTTTTTACTCTTTTTCTATTTCATGGCTCTAAATATAAGCATTTAGGAGGCTCTGATTATAAAGGTCTTCTTAAGTTATATGTTTCATGTTAATCAGTTGATGTAGATTGTGAGTTTTCTCTCCTTTCAAAAGCCTGTTATGTGCAAATTTGTTCTACTTTAAAATTTGTTTCCTTTTTATTCTTCAAAGGAAGTATACAAAGGTAAAATAGCATAAGTAAATTAAAGAAATATCTAGTCCTTTACATTGTTGTAGTCAGTCAAGCAAAGACCTTAAGAGAGAGTGTTCGTCTTCCAGGATTATGTATATCATCTTGAGGGAAGAAATGTGCAAGAAACGGTGAAATAACATTGCAGATTAGAATGCCCAAATTTATTACTGTTGTATAGGAAATGTCAGAGGAATTCAGAGAAGATAGATGGCTGATGAGGGACACAAGTCATTGTAGACATTTATTCATGGAGGGTAAATTTTGCATGTGTGAAAAGTGGGGTGGGGCGGGCTGCTTTTCAGAGCTGGAAAAACTTGATTCTGGGATAGTGGGGTAGTTTGGAAAGAGTGGACAAAAGTTGGAATCAGTCTGAGTTGAGACATACTGGGACAGGAGTGACTTTATGAACTAACTATCTAAGGCACATTATGATAAATGTTTTAATCAATCCATTCATTCATGTATTCATTTATTGAACAAGTAGTTTTTGATTCCTAATATTTGTTGGATATACTGTCAAGTGTTGGGTATTCAGGATTTGGGAAGGAAGATAAGCTGAAGGAATATAGTTGTTCAGATATGAGAAAATGAAGGCTAATATTGAAATATGATGATATAAACAAAGAGGAAAGCCTGGATTTAAGGGGCTCTTTAAATTCATGCTAAACTAGTTATTTTAGTTGGTTGGTTATAGGGAATTAAAAAAGGTAAGAGTAAGAAAATATGGAGATGCCTCCATATTTTCAAACTGGGCTGACTTGGAGAACGCTATTGATAGAAAGAATGGAATTAGGTAAATGGACACAATTCCAGTATAAAGAACACAGATATTACTTCATGGTAATGGTGTCATATGCAATTACAGTTGTAGGACTAAAGCTTAAATGAGAGATCAGGGTTTGAAGTATAGGCATTAGAGTCATTAACAGTGTAAAGGTAAAGCCATTAAATCTAATTTAATGATATAAATTATTTTTTTACTATAGTAGAAGATCACAGAGCCAGAAATAAATGTTGGAGATGGTCACAGCTGGTACAAGAGATCATAGGAAGATGAAGAAAAGACCAATGAGCAAAGTAAGTGGAGGAAAATGGGAGGAGCAAAATATTTCACATGTTCATATTTTCTTTTTCTTTTTTTCACATTTTTTGTTATTGTTCAAGTACAGTTGTCTCCATTTCCCCCCACCACATTCCCCCATCCTAGCCATCGCCACTTCTCACCCTTGATCCTATCCCCCTTTGGTTTTGTCCATGTATCCTTTATACGTGTCCTGAAAACCCTTCTCCCTTTTCCCACCATTATCCCCTCCCTTCCCCTCTGGTTACTGTCAGTTTGTTCTTAATTTAAACGTCTCTGGTTATATTTTGATTGCTTATTTGTTTTGTTGATTAAGTTCCAATTATAGGTGAAATCATATGGTATTTGTCACATGTTCATATTTTGAATAAATTTTTCATAGACTTTTATTTAATGAATATTATAAAGCACTTATTATGAGATAGACACTGTTTTAGATGCTAAGGTTATAGGATTGAGTATAAAAGTCCTGGACTTCCTGGACTTCATGGAGGTTATTTATTGAGGGGGGGCATGCAAGAGAGCTTGAAATACTCTAATGCCATGTGATACAACACACAGATATTTTAATAAATGGGTATCTAATATGTTATGAAAATTCAAATATTGGGTTTAAACTCCAAATAGTATAAAAGATATTTTTAAATGGAATAATTTTTCCTTTAGTGTTATGATTCAGTAGGCCCAATGACAATTAAAAAAAAAGAGTCATAAAAAAGAGATAAGGTGGAGTGTGGAATGAACAGAACTTTAGGTATATGACTGATGTTGTCATCATGATCATGATCATCAACATCATCATATATAATACAGTTTCTTTACAGGTCTATAAAATGCTTAAGTCCTTGAAAAAGGGAGTTGTAGAAGAGGTGGGGCAGGGAGGAGGTAGTAAAGGCAGATTGCCTTGGGAAATGAAGCTGCTGAGTATATTTAACTACTACACACAGCCTTTTATGAATTATCAGAAGTGAGTATAATAAAGGCAAGCAAGCTACAGTAAGGTGGACAATTCATACTAAAGTCATAATCAAAAGCTTTCTCCTTTGCAGCTTGCCTTTGCATGGATATTGTTTCTCATGGCAAACATCTTCCCCATAAATATCTGGATACTGCTTATAGTAATTAGACACTCACACACACACACAGGCATAATTGTACAATTATCCCTTTGGTAACTGCTGTCATTACTTGTAGGTCTTTCCAAGGATTATACAGGCCCTAGATAAATGTTTGTTTGTTTCTCCAGGACACTTTTGGTATAAATAAGAAGATATAACTGCAAGTGGGCTGTTGGTACTTACATGTAGAGCCAATGCATATTTTGTTAGTTATGAAATATGTTGTAGGACTAATAAAATTTTGAAACACAAGTGTAAGAAACCTTTGGCTAGGTGGCACGGAAAAAGAATAAAGCAACTTGAGTCTTTAAAGATCTATAATACTTAATACAGTCGTGAACTACTTAATGAAGGGCATACATTTTGAGAAATCAGTCCTTAGGAGATTTTGCCATTGTGTGAGCATCATAAAGTACACTTATACAAACCTAAATGCTATAGCCTACTCATACGCAGGCTACATGGGATAGCCTATTACCCCTAGACTATACATCTGTATAGCATGTTACTGTACTGAATCCTGTAAGCAATTACAACACAATGATAAGCATTTATGTATCTAAACATAAAAAAGTACAATAAAAAATACATTGTAAAGGGTTAAAAATGATACACCTGTATAGGTCACTTACCATGAATAGAGCTTGCAGAACTGAAAGTTGCTCTGGATGAGTCAGTGAATGAGTGGAGAGTAAATGTGAAGGCCTAGGACATTATTGTACACTATAGACTTTATAAACATTGTTACACTTAGGCTACACTGAATTTACAAAACAGCATAAGATTACATCAAGCAGAAGAGAAAGTGACAAGAAATGTAAACACAAGATGAATGAAGCTATTGCTGGCATAACATGGCATGTTCTTTTATAGAAAACTTTTATAAGTAGAAAAGTATACTTTAAAATTATAAAGGGTATAGTATTGTAAATACATAAATGAGTAACAGTTGTTTATTATCGTTGTCAAGTATAATGTACTGTACATGATTATATATACTATAGTTTTACATGACTGGCAGTGCAGTAGGTTTGTTTACACCAGTATCACCACAAACACATGAGTAGTGCATTGAACTATGAGATTATGATGGCTATAATGTCACTAGGCAATAGAAATTTTTGGCTCATTTTTTATCTTATGGGACCACTGTCATATATGCAGTCTGTCATTGACCAAAATGTCCTTATATGGTATGTAACTGTACATTATTCGGCAAATATTCATCAAACCCTAACTATATAAAGTTTAGAAAAAGAGAAATAAAACTAACCAAATGAGCCTTTTAGAAGTGCCAAATGCTGGTGAGGATCATAACATCTATGGGAGCAGAGAATAATGTGATAACCAAATCTGAAAATTAAATAATCTTCAGCATCTTAATTAACTTGGTATGTGTTATGTAAGATAAAATGATTCCTTTAGAGATACAAATTAATGCTGGACAAGTGATTTTATCCTAATATCCTCAGGCTCTAAGAAGATGGAAGACTTTCTAACAAGAAGTTGGATTTTTCCAGTGATACCTCAGACAAGGGTTTGATATCCAAAATATATAAAGAACTCACATAACTCCACTCTAGGAAGACAAAAAACCCAATTAAAAAATGGGCAAAGGACTTGAACAGATACTTCTCCAAGGAGGACATACAGAGGGTCCAGAGACATATAAAGAGATGCTCAGCATCACTAGCCATCAGAGAGATGTAAATTAAAACCACAATGAGATACCACTTCACACTGGTGAGAATGGCCATCACAAACAAGTCAACAAACAACAAGTGCTGGTGAGGTTTAGAGAAAAGGGAACACTAGTGCACTGTTGGTGAGAATGCAGACTGGTGCAGCCACTGTGGAAAACAGTATGGAATTTCCTCAGAAAACCAAAAATGGAACTTTTGACCTGGCAATTCCACTACTGGGATTATACCCTAAGAACCCTTACACACCAATCCAAAAGAACCTATGTACCCCAATGTTCAAAGCATTACAATTTACAATATCCAAGTGCTGGAAGCAATCTAAGTGCCCATCAGTAAATGAGTGAATCAAAAAACTATAGTACATTTACACAATGGAATACTGTGCAGCAAAAAGAAAGAAGGAGCTCCTACCCTTTTGTGACAGCATGGATGGAACTGGAGAGCATTATGCTAAGTGAAATAAGTCAGGTGGTGAAAGACAAATATCATATGATCTCACCCATAAGTGGAACCTAATCAATAAAACAAACAAGGAAGAAAAATATAATCAGAGACATTGAAATTAAGGACAGACTGACAGTAATCAGACGGGAGGTGGGAGGGGATAATGGTATGAAAAGGGTGAAGTGTTTTCAGGAGCAACTATAAAGAACACATGGACAAAACCAAGAGAGAGGTGGAATCAGGGGAGGGAGGTGGGGATGGCTGCAGTGGGGGACAGTGGTGGGGGGAAAAGGCAGATAACTGTACTTAAACAACAATAAAATTTAAAAAATGGAAAAAAAAGAGCAGCTTCAAGTAATGGACCTTGTCTAATGGCTTTGGGGAGGCATCATTGTTTGGTATGAGGAAATTTCTTAGATTCAACAATAGGAGTTCCAGATGAAGAAGAAAGAGATAAAGTTTCTAGTATGAATGCAGAGGTCAGGGTTGGCAGTATGTGAAGACAATGTGTGGCAAGTTCAGAAACCAAAGGTAGCAAAACTTTTTATAATATTGGTGATTCATTCATGGACCTTTATGTCATGAGAATTAACACTTGGCTTATACAATTAACCATATTATTATACTCTGGTTTCTCTTCAGATCGTATAAATCTTTCGCCTTTTACTAAAATTAACCATATTATATCACTTCAGCATTTTGGAGATCATTGACACAGTACATTAAGAATCCATGACATAATAAATATATTACTTTGGGATTCTAGCCAGGTCTAAAGAATAAATATAACATTTAAGCACATTCCTAAGAACCTAATTTAGATAACTTAAAAAACTAGATAAACTTACTGTTAATGGGTTTGCTCTGTATGACTGAGTTAAAATGCATGCTTAATATCATAACTAATGCATATTTACTCAATAGTCAAAGAATAGTATGAGTGATGACTCTGTGTAGTTGGAAACTATGTGTATTTATAGGAAATGAAATAGCCAAAGAACTTACACGCATGACTCATGGACATGAACAATGGTCTGGGAATTGCCTAAGGGAGTAGGGGCATGGGGTGGAGGGGGGTGGTAAAGGGGGAAAAAAAGGACAACTGTAATAACATAGTCAATAAAATACAATTAAGAAAAGAAAAATTGGAGATACCTATTTTTCAATTTGTTTCTGAAATGAACTATTAGATTTAGTTGCTAAGCAGTATACTACAAAAGGCTTTCCTAGACTTATCAAATAGCTCTTAGAGCCTGTCACACTTTCGTCTGAACTCCATATTCTCAGAGAGGGTTGGGAAAATTGGATAAATTTCTTTGCTATACCTTCACCAATACAATTTTAAATAGGCTTTATTTACAATATAATTTACATGGAATAAAATGCACCAATTTAAACCTAAAGTTCTACGCATTTTGACAAATGCTTAAAGTTGTATAACCACCACCAAAGTGATGATATAGAATATTTTCATCACCCCAAAATGTTTCCCCATGCCTCTGAAGGTTTCTGGGCCCTGATCTTTCCATCATTATGTTTCACTTCTAGTAATTGAGTAAAAGTGAGATTGTTAAGTTATATGGTTAGTGTGTGTTTAACTTTATAAGAAACAGCAAATTTTTTTTTGAAAGTAACTATACTATCAGCAATGTCTGAGTTACAGTTGCTAGCCTCATCAATACTTGTTATCATCTACCCTGACTGCTGTGGCTCAGTGGGTTGAGTTGGGTATCACCCCGCAGACCAAAAGTTGACCAGTCTGATTCCTGTTTGGGGTACATGCCTGGGTTGTGGGCCATGTCCCCACTTGGGGGTGTGCAAGAGGTGAACAACCAATGTTTCTTTTGCATATTAATATTTCCCTCCCTCTTTTTCCCTCTCTCTAAAAATACATAAATAAAATCTTTAAAATATACTTGCTATCATCAGTAATTTTTATTTTAGCTATATTATTTGGCATGCAGTGGTACCTCATTGTGGTTTTAATTTGCACTTATCTAACTATTAATTGCGTCAAGCACCTCTTAATACATTTATTTGCTATTGTCATGTACTTAATTTGCTTCAGTAGCCATTCTTTTCTGAATTTTGTTCAAATTATTTTGCTCATTTTTAAAAATTGAGTTACCTTCTTATTATTGCATCATAAGAGCATATATATATTCTAGATCAATTATTTTTATAATGTGTTTTTGATATTATCATGTTTTTCACATTTTTAAAAACTTTCCTAATTTACAGAAAATGTTCTTCATATTTCCTAATTGGCTAACCAAAGGCACTTTTCAAACCAATCAGCCAAATCATACTGTTTGTCAGGGAAAAAAGAAATCTGACTTCATTTTTCTATTCTAATCAATACATTAATATGAGTGCCTATGTCAGTCCCCTCACATCTGAATTCCAATTCTAAGACAAGTAAGATTCAGACATTTGTCAAAGGTTTGTAATCCTTTTGTTGAAAAAAAAAGTGCTCTTTGAATGTTTCAAACTGATGCTCCTTCTCTGGCTCTCACAAGATTATCCTCAAGATAATATACTCAGGATACATTTTCAGGGTAAGTAGTTGAGCATGGAAGTGCCAGCATATTAATGGAAAATTATCTTCACTCCCATCTACTTTATAGTATTTCTGTATTCAAAATATTCCAACACAGGCCAAAATGCCCTATTTTTAAGTTGCTAAAGAAGTACGTATACAACCGAGAAAGATAAGCTTTTCTCAAATACAAATGCTATGGATTATTCCTTTAGTTGGTGTTCAGTCTAACCACCCTGAACCAATGAACCATAAGATTAGGGATGATGAGTCATGTTGGGACAATGGCAGTGAGGTAGGTGGGAGCTGAACCAACTTCCTAGGACACCCAACTGGGACATCTAGCTAATCTGCCAAAGAACAGAGTGAACAGCCAACAGAATCCCAGCTGATATGAAGTTTGGAAGCCAAAGGTCACAGAGGATGCTTAAGAAGGGACAGTAAGGAGATTGTGAAGGCCTATGGGAAGGTCCCTGGGCCTTGCACCAGAGACTGCGCCTGTTGCAGAAGCACTGGGCAAGAGTCAGGTCAGTAATTGCAACTTGGAGGCTCCCTCCCCTCCCAGAGCAGGGAAGTCACAGGTCCCTGCCAGGAGGAATCTGGATGCCTAAAGTTGCTGAGGGATAAAGAGGTAGTAAGAGACACACAGCCAGCAGCATAGCCCTACTATGGCAAAGGTCACTGGCGGGGACAGTACCAGAGAAATTGGGGAGCTGGGTGATACCTGGAGCTGGGAGAAGAGATAGGCTGGAATTGGCCATTATACAGATAGACTCTGGACTGGTCAGAGAGTTGGGCTGTTTGGAAAGCCTGGTGTGCTTGTTAGCAATGGCAGGCCACACTCAAGGGATTTTCTCTTGAAAGAGGTTCTCAGCTGCTGTGCAAGGACCTCATGCACACAGAAACATTGTGCACAGAGTCCTCGCGTGGGCAGTGTTGGGGACAACCATGACGGAGGAATGGGAGTGTAATTTGCTCCCACTCAGGGTGCCTCAGGGATTGATCAAAAGGGGCAGCAGGTGTTCAGAGAGGTAGCAATGGACAGAGACTCCTTTCAGTAGGGGAATTGAGCTGCCCTGCAGAAACTTTGCACACGCACAGCGCTGGAACAAACGAGGAGGCAGGGTGCAATTTGCTCCCACTCAGGGCACCACATGGAAATCAAAGGGTTGAACAATGAGGTGGAATATATTGTTGCCAGCCTGGAGCATAGGCACAAAGAGGACAGTTTGGACTACACGGAGCTCTGAGTGAGTGTGCTGGAAACTGGGCACCTGTGATTAGTGTAGCCCAGACCAACCACCATCCTCCAGGAACCACAGGAAAGACAAAAAACGGAGCTCCCCTCTATCTGCCTACAGGATCCAGGAAGACCTGAAAACCTGCTTAGCAGGGATGAATGAGCAGGAGGCTTTTTTTTTTTTTTTTTAATAAGAGTAAGATAATAAGACATGGATCTGTGAGAAAACCAGAGACAGGTTGAGAAAGAAGTCAGAAGGCAAACACCAACAGCTGAGACAAATTTCACTGTGCTATCTTTCAGAACTTGCATGTTTTTGTTATATTTCTCTTCTTTCCATTTAGTTTCTTTTTTGTTTTGTTTGATTGATTTCATTGTTTGATTTTTTCTTTATTCTCCCTTTCATATTGCATTTTAATTTTTCTTATTTCACTTCATTTGTATTCCAATAACACATACTCTTGGTCTTTTACTTTTTATACTTTTTATGCAGATTGTATATTTCTTATCATACTGTTGTTATTCCAAACCCCACCAGCACCCTTCCCTGGTCTTATTCCATTTTCCATCTTCCTGATTTTATTATCATTGTGGTTAACTTTATTTTCTCAAACACTATGCCAAGTTGCTATCCCTTACTCTTATTATTTCTCCTCCATCTACCTTGTGTAAGCGCTAAGCTTTCTGAAGTCAGCTCAGATTCTTTTCCCCTTCTAATAAGAGTCTTATCTCTTTTTTACCTTTTATAAAAAGTGGCTAGTTGGGTGAAATATCACAGTTATTGCTATACTTCTCCTATTTGTTCACTATTTGTTAGTACTTTAAATCCCATAGAATACTCTCCTAGTGTCTTACTCCATTTGGCCTTCACCCTTCCCCTGATCAGTTGAATAAGGATTTTTATTTCATTGTTTCCTTCCTCCCTTTTTTCTTTTACTTCTTTTTTTTTCTCTTTCTTTTTCCACTCTCTCAACCTGGCCTTTACTCCTTATACTTACTAGTTTGCATCCCCCATCTTCTTCACTTTTCACTTTTCTAAAATATTGTTATTCCCATTCCACCTTCATTAAATTATATTCAACTTTCATTGCTATCCACCCTGCTATGGGTTTTCTTCAATTTTGTACCTGTTGGCCTAGTACCTTTTCAATTTCACTTCAAACCTCATAGTACTCTTCCCTCTTCTTACCACACTGTTCCCATGGTCCTTTCATGTTATACTCACATTGTAAATTTTGTTGTCTCCCTTTCTTCACCTAGGTTCTATCCCAAATCTTATCAGTTCTCCTTCCTATTACCACACAAAAATATTTTACCCTCTTACAGTCATCTCATATTCCCATTGTCATATATAATATCTGCAATCCCTCTTCACATTTATTAATCATAGTTCTATGGCAGTTGAGACTGCTGATGTGGTAGGGCTTTTTTTTTTTGGCAGGGATTGGTTTGATGGTCTGGTAATACTGCTTTGTTAGCCAGCACCTGTACAACAGCATATAAGACAGGGTGGGAGTTGTGAATACCAGTAAACCTGCTGGAGGGGAGAATGAACCAAAAAAGGAGCCACCAACAGGCAAAGCCCAAGTACAAAAAGAGAGCCTGCAAAATGGAAGAAAAGGCAACCCTATAGCCTCCAGACAGAGAGATCAAAGAGACCACACCACAGAGTCCCACAGGATTCCTACTGTAGAAGTTCACCATACGAAGACAGCTAGCAAAGCAGAGCATCTGGAAGTGCAGAACAAACAAAAAGAGTCACCTAAAATGGGGAGACAAAGAAAGAACCTGCAATAGAAAGCAGTAGAAGATTCCTCCATAAAAGAGCTAAATGAAATGGAGGCAAGTTATAGAATTCAAAAGAATGGTTATAAGGATGTCCAAAGAACTCACAGACAGCTATAAGGAACTGAGTGAGAATTACAACAATATGAAAAAGGAAATAGAAACTATAAACAAGAATCAGGAAGAAATGAATAATACAATATCTGAAATTAAAAAACAAAATAAAACACTAGAAGGGATTACAAGCAGGCTGGATGAAGCAGAGGCCAAATTAGTGAGCTAGAAGACAAGGTAGAAAGAAACACCCAGGTAGAGCAGGTGCACAAAAAAAAAAGACTAAAAAAATATGATGATAGCTTAGGGGAACTGCAAGCCAATACTAAATGCAACATTAGAATCATAGGAATACCAGAACGGGAAGAAAAGGAGTAAGGGATAGAAACTGTGTTTGAAAAAATAATGACAAAAAAATTTCTGAACCTGGAGAGGAGAAAAACCATGCACGTTCAGGAAGCACAGAGGGTTCCAATCAAGATGAACCCAAAGAGCCCTACTCCAAGACACATCATAATTAAAATCTCAAGTTTTAAAGAAAAAGAAGGAATCTTAAAGACAGCAAGGGAGAAACAAGAAGTGGCATACAAGGTAACTCTGATAAGGCCAGAAGCTGATTTCTCAACAGAATTACGGCAAGCCAGAAGGGGATGGCAAGAAATATTCCAAGTAATGAAAAGCAAAGGCCTGCAATGAAGATTACTCTATCCAGCGAGGCTCTCAATTAAAATGGAAGATTTTACCTATCAAAATACCTTAAATGTTAATGGGTTAAATGCTCCAATCATAAGATATAGGGTAGCTGAATGGATAAGAAATCATGACCCACACATATGCTGTCTACAAGAGACCTACCTCAGAACAAAAGACCTACACAGACTGAAAATGACAGGTTGGGAAAAAAAATATTCCAAGAGAAAAGACAGGAAAAAATGTTGTGGTAGTAATATCTATATAAGACAAAATAAACTTCAAAAAAGGCCATACAAAGAGACACAAAACACTTCATAATACTCAAGGGAAGAATCCATCAAGAAGATCTGGATTATAAATATTATAACAGTATAAACATATATGCAGCCAACATAGGAGCACCCAAATATACAAGAAAATCTTGGAGGACTTCAAGAAAGATATAAACAGCAACACACTTATACCAGGGTATTTTGACAGCCTGCTGACAAAAATGGATAGATCTACCAAACAAAATATCAACAAGGATATTGAGGCATTAAGCAATGCCTTAGATCAAATGGATTTACTGATCTATATAGAACATTTCATCCCAAAGGAGCAAAATACACATTCTTTTCAAATGCACGTGGAACATTTTCAAAGATAGATCACATCATAGGACATAAAACAAGCCTCAACAAATTCAAAAAAATTGAAATCATATCAAGCATTTGCTTGGACAACAAGGGCATGAAACTAGAAACCAACCTCAAGGGAAAAACTCAAAGCACTCAACTTCATGGAGATTGAATAACATACTATTAAACATTGAATGGGTTAATAATGAGATCAAGGAAGGAATAAAAAAATTTCTGGAAACAAACGGAAATGAACACACAACAGTCCAAAATTATGGGAGACAGTGAAGGCAGTCCAGAGAAGGACATTTATAGGAATATAAGCCTACCTAAAAAAGATAAAGACGTTTCAAATAACCTAACCATACATCCACAAGAACTGGAGGAACAAAAACAAACAAAGCCCAGAGAGAATAGAAGGAAGGAAATAACTAAGATCAGGGCAGAATTAAATGACATAGAAGCTAAAAGAACAATTCTGAGAATCAGTATGTCCAGGTGCTGGTTCTTTGAAAGATAAATAAAATCAACAAGGCTTTAAGCAGACTCACCAAGAAAAAAAGAAGAGGACCCAAATAAATGAAATCAGAAATAAAAGAAGAGATATTACAACTGATACCTGAGAAATACAAAGGATTGTAAGAAATTACTATGAACAACTATATGCCAAGAAATTTGAAAACCTGGGTGATATCAACAAATTTCTAGAAATACATAATCTTCCAAAACTGAATGAAGAAGAAGTAGAAAGCCTGAGCAGACATGCTTACAGTTGGTGAAACTGAAGCAGTAATAAAAATACCTGGCACACAAAGGGCCTGGACTAGATGGTTTTAGAGGAGAATATTACAAAACATTTAAGGAATAGCTAACTCCTCTCCTTCTTAGACTATTCCAAAAAATCCAAGAAGAGGGAACTCCCAAACTCTTTTTCTGAGTCCAGCATAATCCTATTCCTAAAACCAGACAAAGACACAACAAAGAATGAAAACTATAGGCCAATATCACTGAAGAACATAGATGCTAAGATCCTTAACAAAATATTGGCAAACTGCATCCAGTAAGACATTAAAAAGATCAAATATCATGATCATATGGGATTCATCCCAGGGATGCAAAGATGGTACAATATTCACAAACCAATAAACCTAACACATCACATAAACAAAAAGAAAGAGAAAAAATCACATGATCATATCAATGGATGTGGAAAAAGTATTTGAGAAAGTACAGCACCCCTTTATGATAAAAACCCTCAGCACAGTGGGAATAGAGGGAGCATAACTCAACATTATTAAGGTCATATACAAGGAATCTGCAGCCAACATTATACTGAGCAGGCAAAAACTAAAATCTTTCCCATTAAGATCAGGAACAAGACAAGTGTGTCTGCTTTCACCACTCTTAATAAACACAGTAGTGGCAATCCTAGCCACAGTGACCAGACAAGAAAATGAAATAAAAGGCATTGAAATTGGGAAGGAGGAAGAAAACGGTCACTGTTTCCAGGTGACATGATATTGTGTATAGAAAATCATACATACTCCATCAAAAAAAACTACTTGACCTAATAAGCAAATTTGCCAAAACAGCAGGATACAAAGTCAATATTCAAAAATTGAAGACATTTTTGTCCATCAACAACGAAGTATCAGGAAGAAAATCCTATTTGCTATACTAACAAGAAAAATAAAGTAATTACGAATAAACCTAACCAAGGAGGTAAAAGACCCATACTCAGAAAACTAAACAACGCTGAAGAAAGAAATTAAGGAAGATACAAATAAATGGATATATATACCATGTTCATGGATTGGAAGAATTACTATCATCAAAATGTCCATACTACCCAAAGCAATTTATAGATTCAACGTGGTCCCTATTAAAACACCAATGACGTATTTCACAGATGCAGAATAAACATTTTAAAAATGTATACGGAACCATGAACAACCCCAAACAGCCATAGCAATTTTGAGAAAGAACAAAGTAGGAGGGATCACAATACCTGATACCAAACTGTGTTATAAGGCCACCGTAATAAAACAGTCTGGTACTGGTATAAGAGCAGACACATAGATCAATGGAACAGAATAGAAAGCTCAGAAATCAACCCAAGTCTCTAGGGTCAATTAATATTTTACCATGGAGTCATAAGCATAAAATCAAGTAAAAATAGCCTCTACAACAGATGGTTTTGAGAGACCTGGACAGCTACATTAAAAAAAAAAAATGAAACTCGATCACCAACTTACACCATACACAGAAATAAACCCAAGGTGGAAAACAGACTTTAATATAAGTTGTGACATCATAAAAGTCCTAGAGGAGAATATAGGCATAAAAAATCAGATATTCTATGGAGCAATATTTTCACTAATATGTCCCCTAAAGCAAGGGACATATAGGTAAATATAAACAAGAGGGACTTCATCAAAATAAAAAGCTTCTGCACAGCTAAAGAAAACATTAGAAAAGTGAAAAGGGATCAAATCATATGGGAAAATATATTTGCAAATGATACCTTGGACAAGGGTTTGATCTGCAAAATATATAAAGGACTCATATGACTCCTCTCCAGGAAGACAAACAACCCAATTAAAAATGGGCAAAGGCTTGAACCAACACTTTCCCAAGGAGGACATAAAGAAGGCCCAGAGACATATGAAAGGATACTGAGCGTCACTAGGCATCAGAGAGTTGCAAATTAAAACCACAATGAGTTACCACTTCACACTGGTGAGAATAGCCATCATAAATAAATCAATGAACAAGTGCTGGAGAGGCTGTGGAGAAAAGGGAACCCTAGTGCGGTGTTGGTGGGAATGCAGACTATAGCAGCCACTGTGGACAACAGTATGGATTTTCCTCAAAAACCTAAAAATGGAACTGCTTTTTGACCTGGCAATTCCACTTCTGGAATTATACCTTAAGAACACCGAAACACCAATCCAAAAGAAGTTATGCCCCACAGTGTTCATAGCATCACAATTTACAATAGCCAAGTGCTGGAAGCAACCTAAGTGCCCATCAGTAAATGAGTGGATCAAAACAACTATGGTACATTTACATAATGGAATACTATGCAGCAGAAAGAAAGAAGGAACTCCTACTTTTTGTGAGAGCATGGATGGATCTAGAGAGCATTATGCTAAGTGAAATAAGCCAGGTAGTGAAAGACAAATACCATATGATCTCACCTATAAGTGGAACCCTAGTCAGCAAAATAAACAAGCAAACAAAATATAACCAGAGACAGTGAAATAAAGAACAAACTGATAGCAACGAGAGGGGATGTGGGAAGGGATAATGTGGGAAAGAAGGGGAGGTATTGTCAAGGAACATGTATGAAGGACACATGGACAAAGCCAAAGGGTATAGGATCCAGCATGGGGTGTAGGGATAGGTGTGGAGGGGGAATGGTGAAGAGAAAATGGAGACAATTTTACCTGTACAACAATAAAAAAAGATTAGGCATCACGAGAGTAAGGTATTCCTTTTTTAAGGTGGAGAATCCTGCCATAAAGAAGAGGTAGGGAATGCAGCAATGTGGGTTGCTCCACCCTGGTGAGTAGCTACGGCTCCATCCCTTACTATGTAACAAGCACTCTGAGACAAAAAATAAATATGGCTCAAATGAAAGAACATATCAAAGGTCAAAAAAAATGATGAAGAGATGGCCAACCTATCAGATGCATAGTTCAAAACACTGGTAATCAGGATGCTCACAGAAATGGTTAAGTATGGTCACAAACTAGAGGAGGAAGTGAAGGCTATGGAAAGTGAAATAAAGGAAAATGTACAGGGAACCAATAGTAATGGGAAGGAAACCAGGACTCAAATCAACAATTTGGAACAGAAGAAAGAAAGAAATATTCAGCCAGAACTGAATGAAGAAACAAAAATTCAAAAAAATGAGGAGAGGCTTAGGAACATCCCGGAGAACTTTAAACATTCCAACTTTCAAATCATAGTGGCACCAGAGGGAGAAAAGGGAGAGAAGGAATTTGAAAACATATTTGAAAAAATAATGAAGGAGAACTTCCCTACTCTGGTAAAGGAAATAGATTTCTAGGAAGTCCAGGAAGCTCAGAGAGTCCCAAAGAAGTTCAGCCCAAGGAAGCACACACCAAGGCAGAATTGCATTAGCCAAGATTAAAGATAAGGAGAGAATCTTATGAGCAGCAAGAGAAAAGAAGACAGTTACCTTCAAAGGAGTTCCCATAAGACTATCGGGTGATTTCTCAAAAGAAACCTTACAGGCAAGAAGAGCCTGGAAAGAAGTATTCCAAATCATGAAAGGCAAGGACCTACATCCAAGATTACTCTATCCAGCAAAGCTATCATTTAGCATGGGAGGGCAGATAAAGTGCTTCCCAGATAAGGTCAAGTTCAAGGAGTTCATCATCACCAAGGCTTTATTATATGAAATGTTAAAAAAAACTTATTTAAGAAAAAGAAGATGATCAAAAATATGAACAGTAAAATGATGACAAACTCACAACTATCAACAACTGAACCTAAAAACAAAGTAAGTGAACAAGTACAGTAGGAAAAGAATCACAGAAATGGAGATCACATGGAGAGTTATCAATGGGGAGGGGGAGGAGGGAGAATGGGAAAAAAATGTACAGGGAAAGGAAGCATAAATGGTAGGTACAAAATAGACAGGGGGAGGTTAAGAATAGTTTGGGAAATGGAGAAGCCAAGGAACTTATGTGTATGACCCATGGACATGGACTAAAGTGGGGGAATGGTGGTGGGAGTGGAGGTGCTGGGCAAAGGGGAACAAAGGGGGGAGAAAGGGAATAACTGTAGTAGCATAATCAATAAAATATATTTAAAAATAAAAAAATAAAAATTTGACCATAAGAAAAAAAAAAAGAAGGGGGAAAGGAAAACTCAAGGCAGTTCAATTCTTTTAAGCAGGATAATTTTGGGAATGTATGCATATGGAAGTTGAAGAAATGGAAATGTATTCCCTATCTGGCCTGCATAGATCTTTGACAGCTTTAGTAAATTCCAGTAGTATCCGTACTACAGTTTGAAGACTTTGTTCTAAACTAATGTGGTTTTTGAAGGGGTAGTCTTGAGAGGCAATGGGATGTCAATATTACAAGGAAGATCAGTTGTTTCCTGCTGGAAGTGTTTCCTAGATGGAAAACTGAGCGATATCTTTGAGTAATCAAATGAGGTTCATAACCTGAATTTCTTCAAGTCTTGTTGATGAGAAATTTTAACACACTGGCACCTTAATTGAAGTCTCCCCCTCTCTCTACTTTTTATAGGAAGTAGTAGTAGTCTTATTATTAAGTATACATAATACTCTTATTATTATTTTAAATCACCTATCATCATCACATTGTTTTAAGTCTTTGAGCAATGCTCCCCTAGTATGGTTTTCTTGGGGGCAATCATAATGTGTCAGTGTGAGATTTAATTATTTGAGTATTTTTTTAAGTTTTATCATCACCTGAGGACATATTTTTCCATTGCTTTTGGAGAGAGTGTGGATAGGAGAGAGAGAAACATAGAAACGAGAGATACATTGATTGGTTGCCTCCTGTACACACCTGGACTAGAGACAGCAATCAGACCCACAACCTATGTATGTGCCCTCCCTTGGAATCAAACCCACAAACTTTCAGTGACAGGACCTGGCTCCAACCAACTGAGCCACCTCGGCCAGGGCTAGTGTGTTTAATCAAGAGTTTCTTTTTAGTAGTTTTCAAATAACAATTTACTATTCGAGAAACTTCACCTTATTTATACTCTAGAATTGAATAGTAAAGAAGTCTTGACAGTTGTCACAAAGACTCAAGTAGACCAAACATTACAAAAATTATTTTCATTTATTCAAGCCTTTCAAATAAAATACTCATTTAATATGATACTCACAGAAACAATAAAATACATAATTTATTTAGCTTTTCAAAGTCATTTAAAAATACAGAGCTGTCATTTTAAAAAGCTCAGCTATTTTTCTTCCCTCTAGCATTAGGAGAAAAAGAAAACACAACTCACAAGACACCAAGTCATGTAAGAAAGCCAAGTTCTGTCTCACTCGCATATCTTGATCAGCAGGGAGGAAAAACCTGCTTGCTGCAGCTGCTGGCATCCAGGCTCTTGACTTTGGGGGTGTGGGAATTATGATATAAATACACAGTGTGTCTTTAGTGCGCCTGTCTTGTCATCTATTTGATGAAGAAAGTGTAGAAAGTATTTCACGGTAGAATGAAAGTCTTCCTTTTGCACTGTTGGAATCGTGTTCTTTAACCTTCCCTAATAAGAAAATGCGTACCACCTTTCCCCTACTATCTTTAATAAAAGTCTCTAGTCCCTTGTAATATATTTGTCTAATGATAGAAAAATATGTGAGTATTATTAAATTGTAAATGTAAATCTTGTATAAAAAAGGTATAAATGTTACAACATTGCAAAGCAGTATCCTCACACCTCCACTGAAAGGTAAATTAAGAGTTAATATTCATGTTCCTGTAATGCCGAGGTGCACCAGCAGATCTGAGCTCACATTATCTGAATGCAAAAGGACCTTTGGAACTGAAACACTGGAAAGGGAGTCAATGAGGCAGTAAAAATATCCAAAAGGAAAATGGAACTAAAACACTGTGAACTGAGTTATGTGCCTGCATCTTGCTGCAGAATGAGGGAAATTAAATTAGACACTGTAATGGAGAGCCCAACGTTTAGCCAGTTGTTTTCCTGTTGCCATAATACCCTGCTGCTATTGAACAAATCCACTTGCTTTCTCTTACTACACCTACTTATAGCCTTCAAGGAACTCACTTGACAATGCCCTTCCTACTTATGGGACCTAGGCATGTTCTCTTTTTTCTCAAATACTGTTTAATACTCACTTCCCCCATGGCTCTCTGACTTCATTCTTCTTATGTTATTACTTCTGCACATATGCTAGATTCTTGTCATGCATTTCAAGTGTGTTTCTGTTATTTATGCTTTCCCATGCATTCTCTGTTATCTCCCATTGAATTGAATTCCCCCACTGGAGTAGTGCTGTTTCTTCCAATACTTCTACTGTCTTTGTGTTTCTTGCCATCTCCTTGCTCCATGATGCCCACTGTGGGGCTTCATAGGAAACAAATAGCTTTCATATTAGCCAATGTGGACCTGGCTTATGCAGGTAAACCTTGAGAAGTCCCTCTCCAGGGCTTTAAGAACACTTCGCTAAATTCAAGACATTTTTTTAAGAAAAAAGTCTAGTGGGTATATAATATCAGTGATGAGTATGGTCATGATTCTAATTTGGTAACTAGAGTCTATTTAGTAACTTTTCTCTTATTTTTGCTTTTGGATTGTAGCTTAGATAAGTGACAATTTCTGCATTTTTGAATACAGGAAGTCAGATAATTTGTCCATGTTACACTACAAAGTTATATAAATAGGTTGCAACATTTTCAAAATATATGTCAATGAAAGACATTAATTTTGATCTTTTTAACAATTGTAAATACTGGAGAACATTTTAATCACTATAATAATAATTCAGTGGATCTATTTTATCACACAAAAAGTCAAGTGCTCATCTCTGAGCTACAAAATACTGGGTGAGAATTCTGTTCAGGAATTCTGACAGGTTTAGTCTGAGGTTTGAGGGTATTTTTTGGCATATTTTTAAGACACAAAAATATTTATATACCTATAAACATTTGTCACATTAAAGATTTGGACCACCATCTCTTGATACCAAAACCAATAAATATATGGATTCAGTTGGAATTTAAGATTTCTCTTCAATTTTTTTCCTGCCAAATATTCCATCAAAACAAATAATTAAATATTCTTATAGCTGAAGCATGTTCCTTAGAATTCTTCTTTTTTTGTCCACTTGTCTACTTTTCATGTGGTTGAAATCCTTCATTCACCTTATAGAGTGATGACTCGGAGACTGTTTCATTGTTTTTGCTTTCTGGAAATTCCTCATTGTTTTTTCCATAACATTTCTTATATGACAAGTAAACTAGAAAAAATACACAAGAGGTTAAGCAAATTTTATGATAATTAGCTGCAAACTTTGAACAGTGATTATAAGCTGTGGTCCAAAAAAGCAGTTTGCACGTTCTGTAGGCTGGAGGCTACTTAGAGAGAGCAATCACTACTCCTAGTTCCATGAACACTCATGGTTAGAGGAATGACTGCACTTCAGGAAGACCTAGCATACAACTGTAAGGAGTACTTGCTCCCATGACTTATGCAGGCAGTATTTACCAATAGCAACAGTAGCAAACATTTATTCCATACCTACCATCTCCCAGTTAATGTGCTATTCCTCAATAATTATTTTACATGGTAAAGGGTGAGGTCCAGGACCTTGGTCTAATAGTCTATGTGGGAGAGCTTGAGCTGGAATAACACTCCATCTCTTCCAGCCTTCATTCATTCCTTCTCATTAGGAGGGGATGGGGTGGGGTGTGGTGGCTGATTGGTGATCATGATACCTTCCTCTGGTATATGGAGCTGCTAGTCTCTGGTGACAGCTATTTCTCAGCATATTTTTGAGATCAGCTCACCTGGACAGACTGCCCTGCAAAGGGACACCTGTAGTTTATGTGTGTATATGTGTGTTGTGTGCACATCTGCGAGGCAGTGGAAGGGGGTGGTAATAACAAGCCCATTTGGTTGCAGTTTTGAGCCATATTTTCTAATTGTTTTGTCTGTAATAGAAGTGCTATTTTGCTATCTAAATATCTGATTTTTTTCTATCTCTTAATAAGTTCCAAAATTCACAGGGGAAGAGAAGGTTTTATTTATCCTCAGATTCTAGTACTTTACCCTTAAAATTGTTATAATAATATTGTCTACCTCATAGGGCAGTTGTGAACATTAAGTGGCATAAAATAGTAAAGTGCCTAGCATGGCCCTATGAGAATAGTGAGTGCTCAGAAAATATTAACTATCATTATGATACACAGCTGAGACAGACAATTTCTTTCTTCAAAGAGTTTAATATGCAAGATCAATATCTCCTTGGGCTGGTCCCTGCGCTTCTAGTAATATTTTAGACTTGAAGCCACTGAATTATTGAGCCTATTGAATCGAGCTTGTGGTTAATTAAAAATCCCAACATTTTTATTATAAACACTTTTGAACTGAAATGCCCTCAATTTATATGTACATCACTGATTTTATTTAACCAAACTGTTTATTGCTTTCTTTCTCTCCTTCCTTTATCCCTCTCTTCCTTCTTCCCTTTTCTTTTTTTAAAATTTTTTTAAAGATTTTATTTATTTATTTAGAGAGAGGGGAAGGGAGAGAAAGAGAGGGAGAGAAACATCAATGTATGGTTGCCTCTCTTGTGGACCCCACTGGGGACCTGGCCCACAACACAGGCATGTGCCCTGACTGGGAATCGAACCAGGGACCCTTTGATTCACAGCTCATACTCAATCCACTGAGCTACACCAGCCAGGCTCCCTTTTCTTGTTCCAAAAAATATTTAGATTTCTAATCTTTTTACCAAAATATGCTTCCAAATATTACATATGCTTAATAAAAATGCCTTCCTTGTTTTCAAAACCAATATGTGGATTCAATTGGAATTAAAATATTACTGCTAAAATGGGAAAGTATGAGACTTATACTAGTGCCTGCCTCATCATTCCTTCATTTATCCATTAATTCCTTTTGAGTTCGTTATCCAACTAGCAAATCTACTTAATCGGCCTATCAATCATTCTACTTTCTCTGGCTTGTCTAGTAGACAAGCTAATTGTTTGGAAAGTCTTAAGATGTACCAAATGGGTATATCTGTATCACACAAGAAAACAAAGTAATTAGGTCATGAGCCCCTGTCTCCTACATTGGTGATAAATCAGTGGAAGGCTTCCAATGGTTTCAGTGAGTCCTAAACTAGAAAGGTAAACTCTGCTTTGAGAATGACATTCAAGATAGTGGTGCAGAAAGTGATTAGCACCCACAGGCAAGTTGAATATCTATTAGAGTAAAAATGTAAAACCAAACCCAAACAAAACTCTATTTCTGGGCATTTTATAACTTAACATTCACATCATTTGTGTCCTTCACCTTCACTATATAATCCAGGTTAAAATGCTATGTAGCTTAAAACAGTAGTTTCTGTATTTAAAAAAAAATAGAATGTAAAAACAGAGGTTAAACATCATGAGTCCTTGGAAAACAAAATGGAGAAAAAAGTTTCAATAAGGTGAAGGGCAGCAGGTGACAGGGGCTAATGTATGAAAGCTATATGCTACATCAAAGTAAACTTAAAAATTAGATTAGCTATCCCTACTATTTGAAATAGCACATTTGCTTCAACTGTTTCAATTATATAGACATTTAAAAAAATATGTGTACATATATATGCACATATATAGCTATTTTCCAATATAACTTAGCCTGCTAAATATCTTTTTTTCTGATAAATATCCTATATTTCCGAATCATATCAACACAATGTTTTGAAAAACATGACCAGCACAGGATTCCTGGAAGCGTGGAGGAAGGCACACAGTAACATGCTACTAACAGGTTGATGTGCCTCCCTAGCTACTGAGGGAAAGAAAGTCAATGGAGAGAATCGATCTCCACTACTTTACACTTAAAAATAATCTTTACTAGAACCTTTTGGTAAAATTGCAATAATTTCATCAGCAGTTGGGAAGTCATGAAAATATTATAGGTGGCTTTTGCCACCCATTTTTTTCACTGCAATTATTTAACTCATTGCCAGAAAAAGATTAATAAAAAGCCATATTAGTAAACCTAGGATTTCTCAAAGAACATCATAATGAAATGTGATTATTCCTTACTTCCTAAGAAGATTGCTGCAAAGACAAGCTGGAAAATGCTGTAGATGAGTGGGAAGGTGAAGACCTGATTAAGCTCCTCATAGGTGAAGGAGAGCTGGACTACCGTCGAGCACAGCTGAGTGTTCTGCATTCCTGTTTCCAAAGCAACTGTTCGGCACCTAAAAGAAATGTTAAGAGAATATATGTTTTTATTTATTTTTTGTTTGTTTTGCTTTGCTTTGTTATAGTATTACATTAAAAGCAGATACAAGGTCTGTCTGGAAAAATCCAGCCATTGTTAATATAATGAGAACAGTTTGTGCGACATCTATGTAACCTGGCAGCCAGGGAGAGTTGACTGGAATGTGCATGTGTAACAGTGATGACTAGTCAATGCGAACAGTAGATGCCATTGAGTGAGCATGTGTACTGTGTGGTCATTGCATTAAAAAATGACTGAGCAAGTAGAACAATGAATCTGCATCAAATTTTGCATTAAGCTTGAATTTTCCTCCATGGAAATTATTTGGATGATTCAGAAGTCTACAGCTACAACTGGTGATTGGTGATACCAACACAACAACACACTTGCTTATGTATCAGGTCTTGTGCAGGGTTTTTTTTGCAAAACATCAAATCACCTGGGTGATTTGAAACATCAAACCTGGGTGACTCAGTCCAGGTTTGGTGCACTGCAACTTCTGGCTTTTCCTAAAACTAAAATTACCTTTGAAAAGGAAGAGATTTCAGACCATCTATTAGATTCAGGAAAATTTAAAGGAGCAGCTGACGGCAATTGGGAGAATGATGTGAGGTCCCAAGGTGCCTACTTTGAAGGGGACTGAGGTGTCATTGTCCTACATACAGTGTTTCTTATATCTTCAATAAATGTCTCTATTTTTCATATTACATGGCTGGATACTTTCTGGAAAGACTTCATATAATGAGAACTAGTACATATATGTGTGTGTATATATATATATAAAATATATGTAGGTATACTTTTAATGTATTTATGCAACATATAATTTTGTTTATATAGAATAAGTATATAACATATAATATTATAAAAATAAATAGTCTCTCTATATACTTACACACATATGTACATAGAGCAATTCTTGCCCTAGTCATCTTCTATGATTGTCATGATGGATATTAAATGGATATAAAACTCTATATAAGTTAAAGAGTCATATGCAAGCAAAAGCCATGGTTGTTGTTTTCTCCTTTTTACATTAAAGAGAAAAATAAAGCCCTGGAGATTGTAACATCTTTTTGTCCAGGGAAACAATGAATACCAGATACTTATTTTGCCCCCTGAGTGGTGAAATATACCTATATCTACATATCTTCTATATCTATATGTGTATATGTATATAAATATGCATAGAGAATATTTATTTATATTTAATATATCATATAACATTTAGTAATAAGTAATATATTTAATGTAAATTGAAGTATATGTTAAATAAATATATTACATTAAAAGCAGGTATATATAAATTAAAAATATGTATGTAAAAGGAGCAGTTCATTTATCTTACTGTTCCATGAATGTCAAAGGGGGTTCATTTCACTCTGTTCCATTAGAGGAAACAGTCAAGATAGAGTATTTGTCGTTTAAAATTTTTTTTTTGCCCTCAACCTGACATTTTTTTATTGCTTTTAGAGAGAGAGGAAGGGAGAAAGAAAGAAATATCGATGTGAGAGAGAAACATCAATCCATTGCCTCCTGCTTGTGCCCCAACTGGAGTCAAACCCCACAACCCACGTATGCACCCCAATGAATCCTCAAACCTCCAGTTTAGGGGAAACACTCCAACCAACTGAATCACAACAACTAGGGCTAGTTTTGTTTTTAATCACTAAATCTTGATCAAAAAAATCTTCAAGGCAGTTATTCCAGCCCCTATTCTACAGAACAGAAAAGTCAAAGAAAGAATAAGTGCCTGGCCCAAGGTCTCACAGTTGGTAAGTGGTCAGTTGGAGTACAAACCCAGTTGACCAGACTCGTGTCGCATTCTTTCCACTGTTCAGGGCTCCTCATCTCTTTCCCAACCTCACCTACATACTGGCACTTTCCTCCACCTATTGACTAGGGAATGGGCTAGTCAGAGAGGAAATGTTTTCACTCAATATCAAACCCATAATATCAAAACCCCACTCTAATAGCACCTTTGGATAATGTGTTCATCCTATTGCTGGCTGGAGGAACGCTTATGTATTATAAGGCCAAGCTCAGTGCTTTTGTTGACATTACTTTGCTCGGAAAATAAAGATAAAGACAGTAGAAGAACTCAACCTGCATTTTATAGAATATGGTCCAAAAGAATTTCAGCAAAAGAGAGACAGTCAGTATTTTCTTTCTGGGAGACTTACATAATTTAGGGAAAAATGACATTTAGAAATAGGGTAAAATGTTATTACAGGTGGAAGATTTTGAATTTGTTATCAGTATTTACAGTTGTTATAGGTTGAATTGTATCCTCCCAGATGTGATCTTACTTAGAAATAGGGTCATTGCAGATATAATTAGTTAAGACAAGGTGATTAGAGTACATCCTAATCCACTATAACTGGTGTCTTTATAAAAGGGGGAAATTTGGATTTAGAGACACACATTGAAGAAAGACAATGTGAAGAGAAATGGAAGAAGATGGCAATCTACAAGCCAAGGGGAAAGGCCTGGGACAGATTCTCCCTCACATCCCTCAGAAACAATGCTGCTACACACTGGTTTTGGACTTCTAGCCTCCAGAATTGTAAGACAATAAATTTCTGTTGTATAGGTGAACCCATTTGGGATAATTTGTTATAGCAGCACTAGCAAAGTAATACAATAGTTATTACAGAAAAAAATCCCAGTCAGCTTTATCAAAATACCATACCTGTGCCAGGGCTGACCAGCTATCCTAGCCAGAAAAAAACCTAGAGAGTAACCAGCCACAGGAAATATCGTTCCTACAATCCACAGTTTGGGAGCTATGATCCAGGCAGATTGGTACAGTATTCCTCCAACCACAGCTATGAGCACGATAAGGACTGCGCCCGTGATGGACCCAATCTGGAAGAAAGATAGAAACAGACCCAGCAACTGTGATAACGAAGTTTTCTCTCAGTGTATTCCTCATCTGATGGCCATGATCCGCCCACCAGAAACTCATGCTTGTCTCACATTTTAATTTTTAGGAAAATAACAGGACATATAACGTCCATGCTAGAATAGCCTAAAGAAGATATTCTAACTTGCAAATTATCCCTGTCAGAAAGGAAGAAAACCTACACAATACAACCTAGAAGACCTGGACCCCAGATTCCACATCTGCTCTCCTTGTTTTAATAAATCTTGAAACCTCTCTGAATCTTTTTGATCTGTAATTGAGGATAAAATCTTGCCCTGGCCACATTTTATGATTGTTACAATAATAAGAAAATAGATATAAAATTCTATAAAATTTAAAGGCTTTTGCAAACAAAAGCCACTGCTGTAATTGTTTTCTCCCTTTCACATTAAAAAAGATTACATTTTAGAACTTCTTTTTGTCCAGAGAATACCAACTAAGTCATTTCCCCCCAATCAGTTGAATATGACTATGTCTCTATCTATGTTTATATATCTGTGTCATTGGTGTTTATAGCATCTTTACCATATCCATATCATCTAGCTAGAGTATAGTTAGTGAAGTGAAATGAATGGTTACAGATTATTACATATATCACCTACTAATTACCTGGCACTGAACTAACCATATAGATACAGGGGTAAGAAAGATATGATGTATTTTTAAGATCATTGTGTAGATATATTTTATAATACAAACCCACATAAGAGAGATAAAAGTGAAGTGCTGTGGGAGAAGAGAGTAGAGTAAAACCAAGATGTGATGTGTGAGTTGGGCATCTCAAAGGGTATATAGAAATTTTTCTGTAGTTGGAGTGGGGAAGGGCATCCTAGAAGAGTGGACTGCATGTCTAATAACTTTAAGCAACACCCCCTCCTGAATTAGCTTTATGCTATGATGAGAAAACCAATGCAGTAGCTGGAAAGACCTATTCAACTCAAACTGTGGTGCATTTGACTGTGCATGGGCCACTTACCTTAAGTATGATCTTGGCCTTCTGGGGCCATTTGTGATTAACAAACATTCCAATAGAAACAGGAACAACAAGAGCAACCAAAGATGTACCTAAAAATGACAGAAGAGCAATTTGATCAACAGGACACAGCACAAGTAAAGAAGAAAACAAAAGAATAAGCAGCCTGAAGAAAGGTTTAGGTAATGTATCAATTCTTCTCGAATACACAAAACCGAATAAAAACAAACAAACTCTCCTTTTTTATCCACATCAGTAAGTAAATTAATATTATTGGAAAGAACCAATAATATTGATATAAATCCTCTCCCTAAATCCTAGGTTAATTTTTTAGAGTTTCTTATACTGCCAATCACTATAGTTCAGTTTCAGTGTCAGAATCATGACTTAGTTTGTGTTTGGATCTTTATATTCTGGGCAAATACTTTTTTCAAAGTGTATGTGTGTGTTTTCTTGGACAGACATAGATGATATTTTATATCTGTCTGTTGCTTCATGGTTGTAGAAATAAAAGAAAAAGTTTGAACTTCACCAGGCTTTGGTGGGCTAATGACTTCTAGTTAAGACTGACTCAAATCTAAAGCAGAGAAGTGAGAGAATAGGTTCAAAAACATGCTTTAAATTTTCTGCGAGATAATATATTTGGTAATGTCTCAAGTAATTATAATCCTTTGCAGGAATGTGCTCAGCCAGCCAGACAAAAGGGTCATGCTTCAATTTCACCTTATTAAATTTACTGCTGTTCTTGTGACATATGGTTTGTTTCTCCACATTTAACACTCATTTGTCCTATAGCTGCTCTTGTGCCATTTTTTAAATATCCTTTTAAATCAGTAAGAGAAAGTGCAATTGAATAATGAAATTCTGAAAGCACATGTTGCTTAGTATTAGAGCAGATTGAACTAGGACTGGAAAACAAATTCTAGAATCCAAGTCTATAATTTCGAATTTAAAATAAATATACTGGTGATAAAAACACAATTTTTTGTAGCCTTTTGGTGGCTAAGGGTACCAAGAGCAAGAAAAAAAGTGGTGAAGAGCCATCAAAGGAGAAAATGATGGAACAATGGATATGTAGAGGGGTTGTTTATAGATATACTGACTGGTAAGAGCCCTCAGAAAAATCCCCATTTAGTATCCTTACATCCTGATACTTTGGGAGGAAACCTCCTCTGGGTCTCCAGCCTATTCCCTAAATTGTGTGAAGTGATTGTATTGTGGTAGCTTAAATCTGGGTGCAAATACTGTGCATGGAACGTGTGTGGTTAGGTTTTGGTAATGTATTTTTTACTGTGTTAGGTCTGTGAAGAGGCAGCCCACTCCCATGTTTGGCTGCTTTTGCTAAGAGGCTTTATCTCTGTGGGACAGCCCAAGGCTACTGAATAAATAGGCAAGCAGGACCACCTGCCAAAATCCGTGGCAGATTTCCTCTCCTCACCATATGAAGCTAGATGAAAGCTTTCCAGGACTTCAAGTTGACTGGAAAAGACACTCTTTTACCCTTCACACTCAGAGTGTGTGGTTCCTGCCTAGAGAGGTGAGTTGTTCAAACTCTTTACTCCCCAGTGTGCTAGAGGTCCTGTTTTTTTCTTCTCTCAGGCTCTGTATGTTTTCCTTATTCCTCATATGCCTGTGTTTTCTGTCAGATGCCTGTCTAGTCATCTGCTTATAGTTATACTACTTGAATCATAACTTGGTCTTCAATCAAGTTTACACAGCAGATACTAAGGAAGAAAGAAATGTAGAAGAAGAAAAGAGAATGGTGAACGGAGTCACATGGTAGAACTTGGAACCAGATAAACTTGGAGCTAAACCTTATTCAGAAACTGTGAGAACTATGCAGATCAATTAAGCCCTCTGAGCCTTGGTTTCCCTGTTTGTGAAACAGGTAAAATTATATTTCTCTCACAGTGTTGTTGTGAGAATTAAGTGGAGAAATAGATATACAGTCCGTGGTATTGGATACTCTCAAATGTAGGGTAGAGCGTAGTAGAACAACTTGCTGCAGTGGGTTTTCAGTGGGACCAGCTGTAAAGCTGCCTCCTTCACCCAGATGTCATCATCAGAAAGGGCTCTGTGGTGTTTATTGAATCCATGGTGAGCACTTGTGTAGAAGCTGTGCCAAACAGTTCTGTCCACAGAGCAGAGTGGAGAGCAGACCAGGGGGCTATTTCCAGCTCCCTGGTCATCTTGGACAAATTAAACAGTTACCTTGAACCTCAATTTCCTCATCCAAAAAGTAGTGATAACTTCTTTTGAAGAAATTAAGTTCTTTGTTTTATACATTAAAGGATTAAAAAACCAATAGCAAGGAGGTTAGGTTGGAAAGAGGCTTAGGCAGATGGAGAGTAAGTTGAGTTAATATGTTTGTTTTTCAAACTCTCATTTAAATGTTTTTTTTTTATCTTTTCATTCTCTCCATTTTCTTTTTATTACCTTTTACTTCTCTGATTATCTTTTCTTCCATCCCTAATTACTCTTTCTCACTTTCTCTCCCTTTCAAACTTTATTCACTTTAAAGGATGTGATATAAGTCATTCACACCGTAGTTACAATTACTCATATTACTATAAGACATTTTCCAGAGGAAATGCATACCAAGAGAATATTTTAAGGCTTAAATTCTTTTCTTAAGTAATGAGTAATATAGAATTAAAGCTCTTCATTCCACAGAAAGGTTCTTTGAGAGGCCTACAATGTATAACACTCAAACAAACTACATTTTTTAACTCTAAGGAAGGTGTCTTCCAAGGGAACAGGCAGAGAGTTCAGCAGCATGAGCATAGGTAGGTGGTTGTGGAGGGTCATCCTAAAACCTGTTTGCAGTAGGAGCTTATGTCTGATATGGAGGAGTCCCCAAAGGTCAGTAGAAGGGCTTTGACCAGGGAAATCCCATACTGAACATGGTGTGTCAAGGAGGACCACTTAAAAAAAATAATTAATTAATTATTTTTTGGGGGTCTGATGGGGTGAGCAGAGAGAAGGGATTATTTGAAAATATTGCAATACAGTTGTCCCAATTAGTATTCCCAAAGTCTGTTCTAAATCAGTTGAAAACAATCTTCCTTAGAAATGGAAGGGATTTTTAGGTGCCATTGATTCTAGCTTCCTGTGTCACTAGAAATCCCTTTTACAAACATCCTGCTGAGTCATCATTTAGCCTTTGCTTACATGCTCCCATCAATGGCACACCAACATACCTCTTTGAGGCAGCTCATCAGGATGACATTTGTCTCCAAGGTCAGCAGAAAACAGACTACTTATCATGTAATGTACCTAGTAACTGGAACTGATGTACTATTGTCCATACACCTCATCCTTGACATGATAGTTCTATGGGAAATGTCTGGTTTTGATAGACCAGGAACCACCTTGTTCTTGACACCATGTTACACCAACAACTTAGTCTTCCACCATCATTTATTGTCCCAGAAATAGAAAAGAGCTCCATTGGGATGGAGGTGAATATCTGGGAGCTGAAATGAGTGGAGACAGAGTTATAACTAGCAAATTTGATTCCTGGACATAAGTGCCAGACTGTGCCAGTAAATCAACTTTTGAATCATGATGTGGCTCACAGTTAGATGTTATAAACAATATGTTTTATATAGTAGTTTCCTATTGCTACACTTGTGATTGCTTACTGAGTGCTCTATTTTTAAATCATCAGTGAAATGTTTTTTGTATTTCTTCAGTCTAAGTATCTGCGAGCAAACTCTTATTCTTGTGAACTAGTTGCATTGTGGGTTAAGGGAAATATAGCAACTTGTTCTCCTAAGGTCCAGACAGCTGTGCCAGGGGACCCTGTAAGTCGGCCCCTCTCCTTGATGATTTCAATAGAGGAAAAAACAGGCTCTCTCATGGTGTCAAGGTTTGGAATTTAGATTCTAACAACCAAATTCAAATGCAGGATTCACTTGTAATGAAATCCTAATTGGGCACAAACTGCTGCTGGTGCAAGAGGTAAATATTAGCTGGGTGTAAGCCTGGCGGGAGAATGTAGCCAGGGATAGGCAGAGAGTAGAATAATAATATTCAGAAATCTTGCAGAAGAATGACTTACCTATGTTATCATAGGGAATTATAATTGTCCCAGAGTCGACCCACATTTTGGTATAGATTAAGAGGCACAGCGGCATCATTCCCAGGGCCAGCAGTGTGGAGCATGTAGTCATGCTGACGCTGAAAAGAAACAGGGAGGTTGATACATCCACCAGAGTTTTCTAGGGGAGAGGTTGTTTCATTTACCAATTCATGATTAGGAATTCCTACAAAAAACTGCCTCAACCAGCAGCACCATCCAGTCTGATGAACAGAAATATACATGCACCCCGGTTTTTGCAGGGTTCAGCCTTAGGCGAAATGGTGAGATCCATATTTGGTATCTTCCTACTTTGTCTTGTGCCAACCCTCCCTCCCTGTTGGTTCTCAAAAATTAGAGAATATATTTAATGGATATTTAAACTCATTAAACAAGATCCAACATTCTTGGACATATCTCCCTTTGAACCTTCAGTGAGAGAACAGTAAACAGATTTGTACACAGGAGACATCAGGGGCTTCACAATGTCTGTCTATGTTGGGATGAGATGGGCCTCCCTGGGTTCTTAGAGGAGAATTCATGTCCAAGAGAGGAAGCTTCAGTGTATTTCCTTAAGGAGACAAATTATTGATCCAAATGCTCGTTATCTTGAAAAAAGAAGTGAGGCTGACTCCCCCCAAAACAAAGAAAACATACAAGCAGGCAAGGTAGGCCTGGGTTCTCTTTCTGCTGAGAAATTACCAAATGTGTATTCAGAAGAACCATGGCACATTTCTGCCAAGAGCGTCTATGTTCTAGTGGTGGACCTGGTTAAGTGAGTGGATTTTGACTTTTGACCTGGAAAGATTAATATGGAATGGTGTTATTTTCCATACTCTGACAACAGATGGAAGGGAAGTTTTTGAGTAATGATCTTCCTGCTCCTGTTAAAGTACCCTACATACAAGGGCACATTCTTTGCTCAGGGAACAGAGCCTCAAAGTAGTTGGACCAGACATTAAGGCCAGACACTGCCTGGGTTGGAAGCAGGCATGACCACTTACTATGTGACTTTGGGTATTTTACTTTACTTCCCTTTGCCCATTTTCTTATCTGCAATATGAAGATCATAATCACTGCTACCTCATAGATTATGAGGACTGACTGAGCCAGTGAGTCCAGTACTTAGAATAATGCAAGGTGCTCATTAAAAGTTGATGTTATCATATATCTGGCCATATTGTGTGCTATATTGTGGCGTAATTCCAAATCAGGAAATTAGAGACATTTTTCTGGAAGTCTCTTTTTCCAATAGCTGTAGCAGGAAGACTTGCAGGAAGACGCCAAGTTATGTGCACCACCCGCCTCCTCCCGAAGGAGGAGCAACACAACAACTACCTTACACAATGCTAAGGAAAACAACTGAGGTAAAAAATTTCGTTTCAGTGCATCCAACTGAGCACAGTTTTGGCAAAATAAAGGTCAGAACAGTGTTTATCAAGGGGCTTAACTTCCCTAATAATTATTTTTAAAAATAAAAACCAGGAATGACCTCACTTAAAATGTGTTTTAAAGAATTTAGGAAAAAAATACCTGTCTTAGGAGAGCTAAAAGTAGTGTAACAACAATCAATGCTAGAGTGTATGTAAACCACGTCTAAGAAGTTCAGTTGATTATGGTGACAGGCTAACTTAATTTATATACAAAATAAGATGCTAAGGCAGTGTTCTACAGCATAGTAAAGTAATTTGTTATAAATTATACTTTGTTCTACTTAAAATTACAGTACTGGGGGTTGCTAAAGATTTTCCCCTCCTTACCTTTCTCACTTTCTATGCCATTCTCTTTTTTAATCCTTTGTTTGTTTTTAAAAATAAATTAGAATAGATTTAAAGTTATCCCATAATTAAATCACTTTTATTCCAGAGCATCCTATAGGTTTTCTTGAGTGGAGTGGATGAGAAAGTGATGGTGGAGGAAGGTAGTATTCATTACCTGGATCATAGTGAGGAGAAGCCTGAGAACTTTTTGCTTTAAACTATGAGAAAAATTTTAGAAGGAATTCTGTTTCTCTCCTTGTTTTTATTTGACATTTCCTTATGAAAGCTTCAATTATGAATTATTGCTAAGACAATTTATGAAGTGGTATTATGGTTTTGACTGTGGCAAGTGCAGTTTCTCAAAGGCCACAGGAAGAATAAGACAGGAACTGGAGAAGGAAATGGTTTAGCTTTCATGGACATCTTGGCAGTGAGGCGCTGCTAGGAGGCAAGAGAAGCGGTGACTGGAAGTCAGCGTTGTTTGAAGTAATATGAGAACACCATCAAACCACTCAAAATTAGTTGAAAATTCACAGATAAATAATTTTAAAAAGCAATGTTGGGGAACTCATTAGTAAAAGAAAAAAATGATTTTATATGAAAGAAATTTGAAGTCCTATAAAAAGCATAGTTGCCAGTAATAGAAATACCACCATGAATTTATATTAAAATGAGAGAAAATGTAAGGGAAAAAAAAGCTCTTGTCTTTAATTCTTGGCTTTAGGTCTATTTACTACCTGAGAGAATTACTTTACTTTTTGGAAATAAAAGCAATGAATGAGAATTCAGCAAATGTTGAGGAATTTGGTGAAGTCAATGATAAGAAATGCAAAATATTTTAATCATATTAAAAGTGAAACAGCAAGTTTAAAGATTAAAAGGAGTGTGTGTGGGTGATGCTAGAATCTGGAGATGTGGCAGAAAGATAATGCTGAAGAAAGGATAAGAGTATGGACAGAGACAAGTAAATAGGTCTGGATTTCAGTTCTGACTCTGACAGGACTGACTCTGTGACCTCGGTCAAGGTTATGAACCTTAATTTTACCATCTATGACAAGCATTAGATATTAGTACTGACCTCAGAGGATCATTGTGGGGATTAAATACACCAATACATTTAGAGTACTTACAGTGTATGTGCCTAATAAGTATTAGCTAGTAAAATAAAAACAGATGCTATGTGAGAGAAACAAAGCTTGGTTTGTTTCCTCTCCGAGGAAAAAGAAAGAAAAAATCAAAGTGTTGGGTTAGTTCTTAGAGAGGAGCTGACATTTATGTGGTTGAAATGGGAAGGACTGCTTTAAATTTGTGATAAACTGTGGGGTCAGGGATCTTGAACAACTACAGTAACAGGAAGATGAGCAATGTAACAATAGATGTGGTAGGAAAATGTAGAAACTATTGACTCTAGAAAATAATAAAAGGAAGTGTAGAAAGTGCACAGCAGTGGTAAATTGGGAGAAACTGAAGAAAGGATATAAACCTGAGAAGGAAAAGTCCTTGTGTGGTATGGCTGATGTCATTGCTAAGAAAGGAGAGATTCAAAAATCTCTGGGGGTAAAGCAGACACAAGAAGGTCGGATGTCTCTGTGGCCCCTGAACTATGGGCCTAGGACTCAGCAGATACACCTGAAAATGTCACTTTTATTTTTCCCTGCAACAATTTCTTCATAAAGTGCCTACTGTACAGATAGAATAGGTGAAAATACCTGTGCGCTGATCAGATAGAACTTTCTAGGCTGGAGTAGAGGAGAAGGAGTTAGAGAAGGAGCTAAAATATCACTTGCTATATTTCAGTGAGGAAGGATGCAATGACCAAGGTCTGTTATTTTGTTTGTGTGTGTGTGTGTGTGTATTTTGTTGTTGTTGTATGTGTGATTCCTCCCTCCCTTCCTTCCTTCCTTCCTTCCTTCCTTCCTCTCTCTCTCTATCTCTATCTCTCTTTCTCTCTCTCTCTCCCTCTCTCTTTTGTCACTAGAGATTTCAAACTGCAATGGTTTCCCAGGTTTGGAAGAGATGATGGAATGAGGGAAAGATGATCTTGCTTCTTCTCCCAGGAACCACATCTGGGAAAGTTAAAGCCAAGTAGAGTTGTTCTGCTGGCACCATGTTAGGTTTAGGGTATCTGTTCAACCAGTTACACCTGTTGTTATAAACAATCATATGACTGTCATTGCTAGAGTTCAAGTGGAAATGAAGAAGGTAAAGTTCCAAGAAAATCAAATTAGAAATATAAATGGTAGATAGTACTGTATCTAAATAAATTATCAGGAGATTTTAGTTATCCGGTGCTCGCTTTAGAAGAATGAAAAGTGTTGGAAAACTGTTTCCCAATAGCAGACATATTACTCTCTTAATTGGCTTTAAAGAAATAATTGAACAATTTTACCCTAACATATGCAGTATATAATGTCATCATCTTACATGGCAACATAACTTCTTTGTAATAATTATGGGTCATTGTGATAAACATTATTAGCTCTTCTAAAATATATGTCTTGTGGGTGGTTGTATTTGTTCCTAAACTAAGAAATGCAGAGGCTACTACTGCACTTGTTAAGTTATCCTCTTTACTCTGGAGGCTTTTTTTTTCACTTAAGGTCAAACTTTCAGGGCCACTTGTTGCTATGGGACTCAGTCCTGCCTCACTAGCCCTCCCTCCCCATTTCATGTTTCTCATCCTCTCGGCTGGGAAATAGCACCATAGAGTGTTAGAATTAGGAGAGTAAGTAGGTCCTGTGTGAGGAATGTTTATGAGATTAAGTAGAATTTATTTTGGGTGTGCAATGTCTTCTATTGGGTTTTGTTTGAGGTCTAGATAGATGAAATTGCTAGAGAGGTTACTGTTGTACTGGAGAGGTATTGGTGTTATTTCGAAGACAAAGGGGGTCTGTGAAGTGCACACTTTCTAGAATGAAAACAAAAATTTTCTGTGTCATCCCTCCCGTTATAGGACTTATTTTGTCTTGCCAAAGGATAAGTTTTCAAATTCTGCTTTTGGTTCTTATTTCTTAATATTAATGTTTCTTACAGGAATTGTTATGAAGTGTAGACTAGATTATATAATTATCTCAAGAGATGTAAGATTTCCTTAAAAACCAAAGAAAAGTGTAACTTGGAGCTTTAAGTTTAGGGTGTTACAGTTTTAGCCAGTAGAAGAGAACCTGTTTCAAGAGTCAAACAACCCAGCATCACATGTACCTTTCTATCTTACAAAATAATTACATGTGTGGCATCATGTTGAGGTATAAGACTCTTTGATTTTGTTAAAAAGTTACAAGTATAGCTGACCCTTGAACAACTGTTAGGTTTAGGGACACAGATTCCACATCCCATGTACAGGAGAAAATCCATGTATTGCTTTTGATTCCCTGAAAAGGCTTACTAATAATTGGAAGCTAACTACTGTTGACCAGGACCCTCACCAATAGCATTCTCAATTAACATATATTTTGTATGTTATAAGTATTATATACTGTATTCTTACAACAAAGTAAGCTAAAGAAAAATTTTATTAAGACAATCATAAAGAGCCCTGGCTGGAGTGGCTCAGTGGATTGAGCACTAGCCTGCAAACCAAAAGATTGCTGGTTTGATGCCCGGTTAGGGCACATACCTAGGTTCTAGGCTAGGTCCCCAGCTGGGAGCAGAGACAACCAATTGATGTTTCTCTCCCACTCTTTCTCCCTCTCTTCCCCTTTCTCTGAAAATAAACAAATAAAAAAAAAAAGAAAATCATAAAGAAGAGAAAATACATTTATAGTATTTATTGAATAAAATCCACGTGTAAGTGGACCTGCACAGTTCAAAACCATATTATTCAAGGGTCAATGAGTGTTATGTCAAAGCTGTTTAGTGGAAATCAAAGTCCCATATTCAATTTAGTTTACTCCTGTCAATGAGCTTTTAGAATTCTCAACTCTGTGTGCCTATATGCAGGTCAAACAAAGTTAAAGTCTAAAAAGACCTTATTGCTATATGGTGGTTCATAAATTAACTAAATCTGAACAGTGCTTGTCATCCTTTGTTCTTCATAGGACTTTCCTTAGGGGAAAAAATCTATTACAAGGAAGATACAGTATTTTCTTATGTGAAAAATATGTACTGTAAAGATATATAATTTCCATGGTTTTTCTAAAGCTCATGGTGAAATTAGCACCAGCTATGTGGTGGCTGCCTCCCAATCACTCACTAGGCACTGGATCAACCTGGAATAGTTTACACTTTGCAATGGTTACATTTCTACACTTTGAGCTTCTTTCTTCTTAGTATAGGATCTGGTGATTGAGCTGATGGTCTAGTATACAGTGTTTAATAAGCACATATTACATATATACCTGGCTAGTTTGCAGAAATGCAAACTTGTCACAGGCAAAGAGGAATTGTGAGGTAAGAAAAAAGGCATTTGTCTATTCAACTTCCAGCATTAAAATTCTCAGTCTCCTCACATTAATGCTTGCCATATTTCTATTAGCTCTTTTCCCCTAGTGCTAGTTCAGCCTAACATAGGATGAAATGGGAAAATATTGCAATGTAGCTTACTCTCTGGGAAGGAGAGAAACAATTTTCTGTTTATTTTATAGTAAGGTAAGCATAATTTAAAAAAAAAGAAGCTTCTGTAGTTTTTTTTCTTTTAATACCAGTAGAAGTGAAACAAATATACAAATTATTTCTTAGTCTTTATGCCAAGGAAAAGCTCGTCCAAAGAACTAGCTGTTTTTGGTGGGGTTGACTGTATCATCGTAGGTTCTAATGTTTAATGAACAATTCTATTTCATAATTGCACTCAGAGTAACTCGTCACCACACAGTAGTTGTTTTTTTCTTTCTGATACCAGAGAGGAAAACTTTCTCAACTGCAGTTTGTGGGGCTTGGAAAAGATTTTTTTTAACTTTGAATCTTTCCCAAAGATAAACATCAGTTATCCAATTCCCTTTTAACAGGGTTAGATTTTTAAAAACCACAAACACAACATATAACCCACAAATTCTAATATGGAATCTCAGCTGTACAGGATGGTGAGTAAATGCATTTACTCCCTTCTGTTTAATTCCCCAGTCATCGCCTAGCTCAGTGGCAGAACACATGGATGTTCGCAATGCCATAGGCTTCTTCTGAAAGATTAATTCAATGTGGTAGTAGTCTATGAAGATTGAGATATCTTACCTCAGGTCCATGTCACCATCGACCCAATAGGCCAAAATATTGGATGCAGTTCCTCCAGGACAGCATCCCATGATCAGCACCACGACGGCCTGGATGGGAAGGATGTCAAAGGCCACCGACAGGATGAATCCCACGAGGGGCATGATTCCAAACTGGCAGAGAAAGCCAATGCATATGCCCCATGGCCGCTTTATGTGCCCCAGGAATTTCTTTATTTCCACATTGCAACCCATGGAGAACATCACCATAGCCAGTAGAATGGTCAAGACGGTACTCAGGACCACACTTAGAATGGCGTTGAAATTGCTGACAGGTACCACGCAGGATGTACCATTGCAAACTGTTGCAGTGGCCAAACAGCTTGTTGAATTATTCATTGCTGGCTTTTGGCTCAAATGGTCACAGAAATCCACAGAAGCTCTAATCCTCCGCTGGTTACTAGGTAAGTGATGCCTACTGCAGTCATGTCAAACTTTTAAAGCCTTTTTAAACCTGTCATTTGGTGTCTCTTTCAAAAGCCTCCTCAGAGAGGCAATAAAAAACAATAAATGCTAGTTGTCAGTTTCGAGAGGTAACATTACAACACAGTACATACTATGAATCATAAAAATCCTGCCAAATTATTGGTCCAGACAGAGAATTATAATTAATCATTTATTGACATGGTAATGAACCGTGCCATATAAAAAGGTCTGTGTTAATGTTTAATGCTGGGAACGCTTGTTCAATAATTTCAGTTAAGCAACACTCAGATATTACAGAATACTGAGAACATTGGAAGGGTTAAACCATAGGAAATCATGTTATTCACTCATCTCCTTTAAGTTAGTGGGGGCAGGGGGACTCCTGAAAAGTCAAGTACCCTGTGAGAAGGTAAATTGCAAAACTGTGCCAGATCCTAAACTGAAACCTCCTATTTCCTCCTCTAGTAGTTTACTTGCTGTATCAGTGCTATTGGTTTGTAGTGTTCATAAAGTATATGTAAGTTTGAGAAACATGTGGGAGGATAGAATGTTTTCATGTAGTCTGATGGGAGGGCAGCTGACTAGGAGAGCCATCCTCAATTCCTCACACACCCAATTATGTATGAGTTGCCATAGTAACAAAGTGCTTTGTAGATAGTGACAACACAATTATTTCAGGGATGAACCTCAGCGGATTAGGTCAAAGTGACAAGTGCTCTTTGTGCGTGGAGTCAGGTATTGAAATTAGAAATTTTTTTTTTGGAAAGGGGAGGCAGTTGGAGGTTATAAGGGAAGTTGATTTTTGTAAATGTCAAATAGTCAATCTCATTGTGGGCAGAACACTGCACTTGGTGTATAGGGAAGATAAAGAAGTAGAGGAGGAACTGTGTCCTGTTGTCAGGAGTTTATGATATAATCATTTAGTCAGGATGCTACAAAAGAATAAAATTGAATATTTCAATAATGATTCACAAGTTATAGGACAAATTCTAATTTATTATTCACGTTAAACATCTTAAATTAAGTAACGTTAGCATCTTCATTTTACGGATGAGGACTTGAGGTTGAGGAAATGAAGTATTTTATTCAAGGTTACCCAGCTGATAACTGAAAATACTGAAACTCAGTTTGGCTTGGTGGAGATTTAGAGAAATACTTTAGAATAGAGTTTCTCAAAACTCAGTGTGCACACAAATCCCCTGAGGGTCTTGTTAAAGTGCAGATTCTGATTCTGGAAGTCTGGGTTGGGCCCTAGGTGTCTGCATTCTGACAAGCTCAGAGTTGAGGGTGATAATGCTAATTCAGGGACAACACTTCAAGTATCAAGGCTTCAGAATACTGGTGTTGAGGTGATGACAACTGTCCAAACTGGTGAAAACTGAATTTACTGGTTACATGTGAAAGCACCATTTACAAAGCAACTCAATATGGAAAATAAACCTTTTGCATAACTTGAGTAGACATGAGCTGTTGGCAGTGGAGTGGGCCATTGAGCAGAGACATGGATGGAGTCAAATATCCTAGCTGCTGGGAGCCTAAGGGATGATGTCCCTTTAATCTGGGATTGAGCTGCTGGGAAAACCCAGAACCACCCTCTTAGAGGTGACAGTGATTCACACTCACCCTTGGTGCATTTCCTGTCCCAGGAGTACTCTTTCTCTCGGGAGCTGTCAGCCTCCACTGCCTGCCTTATCTCGCATGGGAGGGCTGCCATTAGCTCTGCCTGGCTGACTGCCAGTTCCTAGAAGATCCTTCTGTCTCTCCCATCACCCTTTCCACTCCCACAGCTATGTGATTAGCTAGGTAATTCTCAGAAGGGCTCCCCTCCCACTCAAGGTTGAGGAATGACTTGGCCCTGCCCTGCTGGCCCCCTCCCAGCATCTCTTGGGACTGATCTCTGGCCCACTTCTTGGCTTTGGTGCTAGCTGACCTTGGGTCAATGAGTCAAAAGTGCCCCCTGCTGCTGTACCTGGGTACTGTCACTGCTGGCTCTTCCCCAAAGCTTGAATGAGGCTGAGCGCAGAACTGCAGAATCCAGAGCCTGACACATACGTAGTGTTGATCAGCTTTCAAAGCAGCTGCCCTGCTTTAACCTCAAATGTTACTGAGAGTCCAAAAGCTGGTCCAAGGCCTATCCACAAACAGGCCAGGTCAAGTGTGAAAAAAGAAATTTGAGTCTTGTACGTTGGAGGGAGCAGTTCAGATTTTTCCCAGGGTGAGTTTTAGGTTCTGGCCATAGTTGGAGTTGCCAGGTGAAATTCTATTTAGCCTTTTATCCACACTGCTGGAAGCAGTGAGGAGAAAGTGAAAAGAGCAGATAGCACGTTCAGAACAAAGCTCTTCTCAAATTTCAGATGACTGACTTGCTAAGGAGATTTGAGGCTCCCAGAGGCAGAATGCTTTGCATATAGACACCTTGCAAATGAAGTCTGTTTGACTAGACAAGAGTGCTACAATTCTGGTTAAAAAAATGTGCCAATGCATTTCTAATTTTTGCATTGTTTTCACATAAATTTGCACATTAGGCTCAAGAGGCCTATATGAAAGTATTGGAGTGATTCACAATTAACTAGTACCATTAAGTTCAACTGCATGAAAAGTCAGGCATCAGACCATTATAGATGGAAAACACCTGAATGTGTTAAAACTGTTCTCTTCATTTACAACACAGAATCAGGGAACAAATGCACACCTGAGTGGGCCATCAGGAGGTTGGGGCTTGGTTTCCATTGTCATCTTTCTCAACCTTTTCTGCTCAGTTTCTCCATACACTGGACTCAGGCAGGGACAGGCCATCTTCAAGAATCCTTCTGGTTTCTGTGTATCACTTTGGAGAAGAAGGGCTTAATAGCTTTCCAAAGTGTTTTCCCTAAAGCTCACAAGATAAAAGAAGAGCTTTCTATTTCCTATTGTGTTTCATTGGGTATTGCTCTGTTCAGGTCAGCAGTCATTTGCGATTTGAGTGATTTTGCTCAACAGTTCCCTGTGACTGAAATGGTCTCCTTCTCTCCTCTTTCTCATTCCTTTAACTTTTATAGAACCTGAAAGTCCCACAATTAGAGTTATGATTTGAAGTCTCCACTGACCCTCTTTGTGGCAAAGATACCTTGGGGAGAATGGCCCATGAATGACTAGCTGTCCATTCATCTATCTCAGTGGTGTTAAAGGAAGAAGGCAGCAAGTACTGGAGAGAGAAAAGTAGTGTTTAAAGAAGTAATAACACTTACTGAGTCCAGAAAGCACTGGACTTGGAATCAGAAGATATGCATTCTACGTCCATTTCATTTGAAAATACTGTGCCAACTGTTAAGGGTTTTATGAATGAATGTGAAGCCTCAAAAAGTCTGGAGGATGGTACAACCACTTTCAAAAACTATTAGAGCTAAATATATACATGCCCTGTGACCTAGTCATCCTAGTCCTAGGTAAAGGTCTGAACAAATCCATAAACTGAGTGTCTAGACAGACGCAATCGAGAATGGCTATCGTATTAATGGAAAATAGCACCAGATGTTAGGCCTTGGTCATTCATTGCGTTTTGCTAAGAAAAGAATTTAGAGTCAAGAAACTCAAATACAAATGAAAGTTTATTTGGAAAGTCACAGGGGTAGAAGAAGTGAGCCATGGAAGAAGTGAGCAAGCTGGACTGTGTGGACTCAGGAAACAAGTTACAGTGGCGAAAATAGGGCCGTTGGAGCTTAAGAGAGAGAAAGCAAAGAAAACTGGCCGGGGGAAAGGAGAGGGAGAAAGGCACAGGTATGCTCCAGAGGGAGCTTGCCTGGGGAAAGAAGGGGGTGCGGAAAGGTGCAGGTATAAGAGAGAGAAGGAGAGAGGGAGCACTAGGTCTTCTGTCTTAAGGGCTTTTATCTGGAGGTCTCAGGGGAGGATCTCAATAGATTATTCATCAGCACCCCAGGTGTGTCTTCTCAGGGTCATGGTCTGCACTGGTCAGCACCAGGGCAGAGGATCAGTAGTCATCGCAATCAATGTCAGCCCACTTTGTCTGGTTTTGCTGCTTCTCTGGATCTAGAGCTGAAACTCAACTAAGGCCTAGATGTCATGTTTAGTTTCACCAAAACTCTGTGATCAAGAAACCCAAGGCTTTGTTCCTAAGATTATTTGGCATATGTCAGAACCTCATTTTCTTGAGGGCTTAATGCTTAAGGGAGTGGTTATGAAAGGGCTTGTATGGGAGATGTATGAGGCTCTTCTCTGGCTCTCTGTTCATCCTCTAAGGGGGTCTACTACATGACTAGCAACATGCCGGGGGAGGAAAGGTCAGGGGAGGGTCTGAACTGCATGGCCAGTCATATGAAATGTCAGGGGGTCTAAGCCATATGGCCAGCAATACGCTAGCAGAGGAAAAGTCACCCTGGGGGTGAGGTCCTACCCTATAATACTTGTCCTCTCAGTTCTGCCTGTTGCTAGGTACCCCAGGCTTTCCATCCTGGTGACCTTCTTCCGTACCTGGCTTATCATTCCTATTCTACTCAAGTCGGTCTAACTGCCTACTATAACAACAGTAACCCCATTCATAATAGGGCTAAACTGGAAACTATTCAAATGTCTATCAAGAGTAGAATGGGTAAATATATTGTGATATATTCACACACTATAATTCTATACATCAATTAGGATGAATGATCTACTATGACAAAGTCAATGTTGAGTGAAAGAAAACAGACACATAGGAGCGCACATAAAAACACGCAAAGTTAATCTATGGCATTGGAAGTCAGAATGGTCTTTATTCTTGGAATGTAGGAGAGCAGAGACTAAAAGAGTCACATATCAACTTTTAAAAAACAACAACACTTCTATTCTGGTAAGAACAGACTGGGCAAAGATATATGTCCTGGTGGCCTACAGAAGGCAAGAGACAGAATGATAATATTAGACCTGAGAAGATGCTGTGGGGAAAAAAGCAGTGGGTAGAAGTCAGGGTTGTGGGTAGATAAGGACTAGGAGGGCATATAGAAGATGGATATTTTGACTTCCATCATTTTAAACAAGGTTTGGCTCTATTATCCATCCTATGGCTTAGTAATTTTGTTGTCAATTAAACATTTTTAAATGTCTATAAACATTAATCCCTGTAAATCTTTAATAAGGTAGATTTTAGTTAATCATTTCTAGATAAACCTTTGCACAAATACTCCTTACAGAAGCCACTGTTTGTGTCCTTTTTAGTTCATTAGTAACCCATAAACTTAAAGTGGAAAACTGATTTATGTGTTTGCTAGCATCTCCTGCTGTCTGTTGTGAACTTGATAAAACTTTAGCTATTTACAATCTTGAGTTTTTTCTTTTTTAAAATAAAAACATGATTAAATTTTATTCATCAAAACATAGACCTAAGATACATTTCAAATAAAACAGTGGGAAACATTAATGTGAGAAATTCAATATTAACCACAAATATGTACATACTATTGTTCTATTGATAAAACTCTCTAGTAACTGTTCTCTCTACATTGTCCAAGAATAAGATACACCTTTATTACTCTTTTTAAAATTATTGATCTTGGGAAGAGAAAAGAGGAAGAGAGAGAGAGAAACATTGATTTGTTATTCTACTCATTTATTCATCTATTGGTTGCTTCCTGTATGTGCCCTGCTTGGGGATTGAACCAACTTTGGAGCATTGAGATGACACTCCAACTAATTGAGCAACTTGGCCAGAACAATTCTTCCGTAATCTTTGGTATCCAAGTTATTGCCATTTAATGAAGAAAGTCACCATTTCTTCTGCATTATTTGTACCACATAATCTCTTTCTAGTAACCTATCACTAACCTTCCATGAAAAGCACAGTACATTTTAGAACTTTGATGAGTAGCTTGTGGTAGACATATTAAAGCCTTCAATTTAATTGCTTACTACTCTCCCATGATGAAAGTAGATAGCCACACCTGTTGAAATTGATTTGCAGTGCTTCCCTGTTGAAGGAGCATAGCATAAGTGTGGGTATAAAAGCCATTTGAATTGCTTTGGCCAAGTTAATGTTAGTCACAGTGATGGGTATGGCACTTCTGAGCAGAAACTCTTAAGAGTCATTGTATGTTTGCACTCCATTTCCCCACTCTTTCTTTTGTCAAGGGAATGGCAAGTTCTAAATAAGAGCTGATCCTTTGTCTGTTCCTGGAATGAGAAGACACATGGAGCAGAGTAACAGCTGCCCACAGCCAATAAAAGATAGAATAATAGTCTATGACATGGAAAGGAAGGTATTAGAAACCCCATTTTACAGATGAAATAACTGAGGCTCAGAGAAATTGAGTTATCTGCCCAAATTCACACAAGCAGTATGTGGAAGACCTGTGAATATCATCTCCATTTTGTGTGTGCATGCGGTGGGGGGAGGACTTTCCTCAGGGCCTTGGATCAATTTGGGCATAGGGTTGGTATTAAACAAACACTAAGTAACTCATATCACACTGTCTTGCCATCTTCCTATTGTCAGTGAGAAGAGGGACTGTACACACATTTATTCTTATTCAGTGTGTGCACACCTCCTTCCCCCATACATAGATCACATCTCTTCACAATATTCTCATGGCTTGGCAGCAAAGGAAAAGGCTTCAAGGATGTAAAAGGGATGCTGAGGCTGGGGAAACTTAGTGACTGTGGTAATAGAGCAGGGTGAGGACAGATTCTCAGATATTTGAGTGATATGTGAAAGAATTTGGACTGTTCCTTCAGACAGTATCTATCATGGCAATGGAATTGAGCAGAAATGAGTTTGAGATACTAATTAAAATTAGAAACAAAGAATGATTAATAACCAGTTGCCTTATTAAAACAGAAGAGGTCAATGATAGATTTAAATTTCAAGTTGCAGTTTAATAAGCCTGTCTCACCCTTGATGAAACATAAGAAAGCAAGCTTGAGATAAAAAGGATAAAGCTAGTCATTTTTTATTTTTATTTTTCGGCAGAGGACATACATGTTGAATATGAGTTACTTTTGGGACATTTAGGTAGAGATATCTCATTAACCAGCAGGAAATTTATATTTTAAATTTGACTTCTTAATTTTTTCAACTGATACATATTTATTATAAAGTGTATAATTAATTCAAACAGGTTTGAAGAAGGAAGTAAAGATATATCCAAACCCAAGACTCCAGAAATAACCTTTGTTGATATTGAGTGTCACTCTAGATGTGTTTCTGGGCAAACAAACAGAGGGAAGGATAAGGTCTTTCTGTTGGTGTAGAAGGAGATAAGCTTACAAAAATGGGATTATGTGTGCACACTCTTGTAAAAATTAAATGTGTTAAAATTATTTCATGTGTGTTTAACAGAAAAATATCAAATAAAGGAATTATAGAACATTTTTAAAGTACTGAATTTTATTTTTATTTTTTTAGATAAATCTATTTTTTTATACTTTTTTTATTGTTGTTCAAGTACAGTTGTCTCCATTTCCCCCTCAACACGGCCCCCAACCCAGTCATCACCATGTCCCACCCTTGATCCTAACGCCACTGTCTTTGCCCATGTGTCCTTTATACATATTCCTGAAAACCTTTCCCTCTTTACTCCTGTTCTCCCCTCCCACCTCCCCTCTGGTTACTGTCAGTTTCTTCTAAATTTCAATGTCTCTGGTTGTATTTTGCATGCTTGTTTGTTCTGTTGATTAGGTTCCACTGTTGGTGAGGTCATGTGGTATTTGTGTTTCACCGCCTGGCTTATTTCACTTTTAGCATAATGTTCTCCATATCCATCCATGCTGTCCCAAAAGGTAGGAGCTCCTTCTTTCTGTCTGCTGTGTAGTATTCCATTGTGAAAATGTACCACAGTTTTTGATACATTCATTTACTGATGGGCACTTAGATTGCTTCCAGCACTTGGCTATTGTAAATTGTGCTGCTATAAACATTGGGGTGCATAGTTTATTTTGAATTGGTGTTTCAGGGTTCTTGTTGTATAATTGCAGCAGTGGAATTGCCAGGTCAAAAGGCAGTTCCATTTTTAGTTTTCTGAGGAAATTCCATACGGTTTTCCACAGTGGCTTCACCAGTCTGCATTCCTGCCAATGGTGCACTAGGGTTCCCTTTCTTCCGCATCCTTTCCAACACTTGAAGTTTGTTGATTTGTTTATGATGGCCATTCTCACTGGTGAAGTGGTGTCTCTTTGTGGTTTTAATTTGCATCTCTCTGATGGCTAGTGATGCTGAACATCTTTTTGTATGTCTCTGGGCCCTCTGTATGTCTGTTCAGGTCCTTTGTCCATTTTTAATTGGGTTGTTTGTCTTCCTGGAGTGGAGTCAGATGAGTTCTTTATATATTTTGGAGATCAAACCCTTTTCCAAGGTGTCATTGGCAATAATGCTTTCCTATATGATTGGTTCTATTTTCGTTTTAATACTATTTTCTTTAGCCATGCAGAAGCTTTTTATTTTAATGAGGTCCCATTTGTTTATTCTTTCCTTTATGTCCCTTGCTCTAGGGGACATATCAGTGAAGACATTGCTGTGTGGAATGTCTGAGACTTTCCTACCGATATTTTCCTCTAGGACTTTTATGGTGTCACAACTTATATTTAAGTCTTTTATCCAACTTGAATTTATTTTTGTGTATGGTGTAAGTTGGTGCTCGAGTTTCATTTTTTTGCATGTAGCTGTCCAAATTTCCCAATAGCATTTGTCGAAGAGGCTACTTTACTCTATTTTCTCCTGCTGCTCCCTTTGTTGAAAATTAATTGGCCATAGAGACTTGGGTTTATTTCTGGGCTCTCTTTTCTATTCCATTGGTCTATCTGTCAGTTTTTATGCCAGTACCAGACTGTTTTGATTACAGTGACCTTGTAATACAGTTTTATATCAGATATTGTGATTCCTTCTACTTTGTTCTTCTTTCTCAAAATTGCAGCAGATATTCGGGGTCGTTTATGGTTCCATATCAATTTTTGAAGTGTTTGTTCTATATCTGTGAAATATGCCATTGGTACTTTGATAGGCATTGCATTGAATCTATAAATTGCTTTGGGTAGTATGGACATTTTGATGATGTTGATTCTTCTGATCCATGAGCATGGTATGTTTCCATTTGTTTGTGTCTTTCATGATTTCTTTCTTCAGTGTTGTGTAGTTTTCTGTGTACAGGTCTTTTACCTCCGTGGCTAGGTTTATTCCTAGGTATTTTATTATTTTTGTTGCTATATCAAATGGGATTTTTTTCCTCATTTCTGCTTCTGATGTTTCATTGTTGGTATACAGAAATGCCTTTGATTTCTGGATACTGACTTTGCATCCCGCTGTTTTGCCAAATTCATTTGTTAGGTCGAGTAGTTTTTTGGCAGAGTCTATAGGATTTTCTATGTACGCTATCATATCATCTGCAAACAATGACAGCTTTGTTTCTTCCTTTCCAATTTGGATGCTTTTTATTTCCTTTTCTTGTCTGATTACTGTAGATAAAACTTCCAATACTATGTTGAATAAAAGTGGTGATAGTGGGCAACCTTGTGTTTTTCCTTATCTTAGTGGGAAAGATTTTAGTTTTTGTCTTTTGAGTATAATGTTTGCTGTAGGTCTCTCATATATGGCCTTTATTATGTTGAAGAATGCTCCCTCTATTCCCACTTTGCTAAGTGTTTTTATCATAAATGGGTGCTGTACCTTATCAAATGCTTTTCCTCATCTATGATATGATCATGTGATTTTTGTCTTTGCTTTCGTTTTTATGATGTATTATGTTTATTGATTTACAAATATTATACCGTTCTTGCATCCCTGGGATGAATCCCACTTGGTAATGGTGTATGATCTTTTTAATGTACTGAAATACAGGATGCAGGTTGCCAGTACTTCATTGAGAATTTTAGCATCGATGTTCATCAGCGATATTGGCCTGAAGTTTTCTTTCTTTGTTATGTCTTTATCTGGTTTTGGGATTAAGATGATGCTGGCTTCAAAAAAAGAGTTTGGGAGTCTTCCATAATTTTGAATTTTTTGGAATAGTCTGTGAAAGACAGGGGTTAGCTCTTCTTTAAATGCTTTGTAGAATTTTCCTGTGAAACCATCCTGTCCAGGGCTTTTGTGTGCTGGGAATTTTTTGATTACTGCTTCAGTTTCATCTGCTGTTATTGGTCTGTTCAGGCTTTCTGCTTCTTCAATGAGTTTTGGAAGATTATATTTTTCTAGAAATTCATCTATTTCGCCTAGGTTTTAAAATTTCTTGGCATACAGTTCTTCGTAGGAGTTTCTTACAATCCTTTGTATTTCTGTGGCATCAGTTGTAGTCTGTCCTCTTTCATTTCTGATTGTGTTTATTTGGGTCCTCTCTCTTTTTTTCTTGATGAGCCTGCTTAAAGTCTTGTCGATTTTGTTTATCTTTTCAAAGAACCAGCTCCTGGATTCATTGATCCTTAGAATTGTGCTTTTAGTCTCTATGTCATTTAATTCTGCTTTGGTCTTGGTTATTTCCTTCCTTGTACTTGCTATGGGCTGTTTTTGTTGTTGTTCCTTGAGTTCTTGTAGGCGTAGGGTTAGGTTGTTTGTTTGAAATGTTTCTATCTTTTTCAGGTAGGCCTGTATCACTATGAACTTCCCTCTCAGGACTGCCTTTGCTGTGTTCCATAAGTTTTGGGTTGTTGTAAGTTCATTTTCATTTGTTTCTAGAAACTTTTTGATTTCTTATTTGATCTCATTTTTGACCCATTCATCGCTTAATAGCATGCCATTCAATCTCTAAGATTTTGAGTGTTTTGGGTTTTTTTCCTTGGGGTTGGTTTCTAATTTCAGTCCCTTGTGGTCAGACAAAATACTTGATATGATTTCAATTTTCTTGAATTTGTTGAGGCTTGTTTTGTGTCCTATCATATGTTCTATCTTTGAAAATGTTCCATGTGCATTTGAAAAGAATATATATTTAGCTTCTTTGGGGTGAAAGGCTCTATATATATGAGTTAAGTCCATTTCATCTAGGACATTGTTCAATGCCACAATATCTTTGTTGATATTTTGCTTGGAAGATTAGTCCATTTTTGACAGTGGGGTGTTAAAATCCCCTACTATAATTGTGTTGCTCAGTCATATCTTTCTTGAAGTTCTCCAAGATTTTCTTTTTGTATTTGGGTACTCCTATGTTGGGTGCATATATATTTATAATGTTTATGTTCTTGGTGGATTCTTCCCTTTAGTATTATGAAATGTCCTTCTGGGTCTCTCTTTACGGCCCTTTATTTGAAGTCTAGTTTGTCTGATATGAGTATTACTACCCCGGCTTTTTTTTCCTATTTGCTTCGAAAATTTGTTTCCAGCACTTCACTTTCAGTCTGTGTAAGTCTTTTGTCATGAGGTGGGTCTCTTGTAGGCAGCATATGTGTAGGTCATGCTTTCTTATCCATTCAGCTATTCTATGTCTTTTGATTGGAGCATTTTTGTGGAGAGAACATAAGACACCACACTCAAAGGCAGGTGAATGGTCAGAAGTCCCAAATCACTGGAGCCACTGGTTATTTATTGATTAAAATTATATAACTCCTTTACATAATATCTCTTAAATCAAGTGGTGCTTGACATGTTTTCTTGCCCCATTTTCTTAGTGGCCTATTTCCTTAGTGACCCATGTTTTCTTAGTGACCTATGTTTTCTCGCCCAGTTTCCTTAGTGATCTGTTTCCTAGTGACCCAAGATCAACAGATGGGTTCATACAGTGGCCATGTGGACCTCTGCGACTAAACTGGAGCTCGCAGTTTGCTGCGGCTTTGACAGACACATTCCCACATATTCCCCCTTTTTTGTCATTTTGATCTTGGTTGACATATACTAATTAACAGTATTAATATTACTCCTATTATAATAGAAGGCAACCAGGAACTCGGGAGGATTGAGGGAAACCAAGTTTTTGGATTCAACTAATCTAATTTGTTCCATAGAATATCCCAATTTTCTTCTTGAATGTTATCAACTAATTATTATAACTTTTTTTATCCCCTCTTTTAATGATTTTATATCAATTTCTGGGGTACCATAAAGGGCATTATTCAAGAGAATCTGCTCATCCACCCAGGTTCTGTTAGTGACTGTATAATTGGTAACACATATTCTCTTGAAGCCGATGTCACAGTCAAGCATTTGTTGTTTTGTTGAATGTTGCTGTCGTTCTCCTATCCACTGAAAAGCAGCTTTAAGAGCATTCAACCTCATCATTATTTGTTGATCAATTTTTACCTCTTCTTGCAATTATGACTTAAATTTGCTAATTGCTTATTAACACGATTAGCAATTTGAATAGATGTGCTTAAAGCAAAGCCCGAGGCAACAGCAAAAGCAGCTATCACTACTGCAGAGACAAGGGACGTGTTAAATGTGGCAACAAAGCGTTTTCTGAGTGACCTGAACTCTTGTAATGTGATATGTAACTGCTGTAAAGTTCCTGGGGGTTGCCAAGGGTGAGTCAGATTTACCTGGGTCCATGCTTCTGTATTATGCCTTAATATTAGTAGCTTCTTATCCTCAGTGATGTTCCCTGGGCATATGCAATTAGTATACAATCCACCTTCTATTCAAATATTAAGATGCAGGCCTTGATTGATAACAGTCATATTAGGAGTGATAACAAAAACATATGGGTGACTAGTACAAACAGTAACATTGTAACATAATTCTTCCTGGATCTTGACATTTTTTCCTGTCATATTAATCCACCCTCATCTTAAACATTGTTCACAAAGTGGCTGTGTTACGCGCCACCAATATAAATGTTCAGGTCCTGTTATATTGTCTTTTTTTTAAAAAATTATTTTATTGTTGTTCACTTATAGTTGTCTGCATTTACCCCCCACCCCCAACCCCAGGCAAACCCACCTCCCTCCCTTGCTTCCACCCTCCCCCTTGGTTTTGTCCATGTGTCCTTTATAGCAGTTCCTGAATACCCTTGTCCCCATTATCCCCTTCCCCCTCCCCTCTGGTTACTTCCAGATTGTTCTAAATTTCAATGTCTCTGGTTATAATTTGTTTCTCTTGTTGTATTTTGCTTGCTTACCTCACAAGCATCTTGGCTGTGGCTGATCTGAGTTCCCAAGGTAGCTGATCTGGCCTTGGTGCCATCTCTCATGAGTCCTTATATAGAACCTTTTAACATTTCATATAGTAAAGGCTGCGTGATGATGTACTCCTTGAACTTGACCTTATCTGAGAAGCACTTTATCTGCCCTTCCATTCTAAATGACAGTTTTGCTGGATAGATTATTCTTGGTTGTAGGTCCTTGTTTTTCATGATTTGAAATATTTCTCTCCAGTCCCTTCTTGCTTGGAAGGTCTCCTTTGAGAAATCCGCTGACAGTCTTATGGGAATTCCTTTGTAGGTAACTGTCTCCCTTTCTCTTGCTGCTTGTAAGATTCTTTCCTTATTCTTGACCTTGGGTAATGTTATTATGATGTGCCTTGGTGTGTTCCTCTTTGGGTCCCGCTTCTTTGGGGTTCTCTGAGCTTCTTGGACTTCCAGGAAGCCCATTTCCTTTGCCAGATTTGGGAAGTTCTTGTTCATCATCTGTTCAAAAATATGTTCAATTTCTTGGAACCTCTTGTCCTTCTGTCAGCCCTATGATCCAGATGCTGGGTCGTTTACAAATGTCTCTGAGGTTCCTGAGTCCCTCCTCATTTTTTTGAATTCTGTTTCTTCCTTCTGGTCCACCCCATTGGTTTGAGTCCCAGCTTCCTTTTTTTTCCCTATTGGTTCCCTGTAAATCTTCCTCCATTATCTTTATTGTATTCTTCATTTGTTCAATTATTTGCGTCCACTTTTCTTCCAGTTTTGTGAGCATCCTGATTACCAGTGTTTTAAACTGGGCATCTGTTAATTTGGCTAGCTCTTCGTCCGTTAGTTGTAATTTGTTCTGATCTTTCATTTTGGCCATTTTCATTCTTTTTTTATCTTGGCACACCTGTCGGAGTCTTAGGTGTTTGGGCACCTTGTCCTGGCAACCTGGGTCGCTTTTTTGTGATGTTTCCTCTGGGGACGGGGCCTGGGAAGGAGCAATGGCATCTGCCGTTCACCACCACTCCCTATCACCCTCTGCTCCCCAGACTGCCTTTTCCGCCAGTCTCGGCCCTGCTGGTTCCCACTGGCCTCTCTGGTTACGCCTCCGGCCTGCGAAGTTCACCCATTGCTTGGGGTCGTGCTTTGGTTAGGCGCTCACAGGGTGAGTTCCTCTGGGCAAACTGCCTCTCACTCCACTCCTCCGCTCGGTTCTGCCCCACTTACCGGCCTGGATATACGTCCTCCCCAACTTCCTGGGTGTCGGACTTCCCTTCAGTTCGATTCTGTCCGTTCTGGTTGTTTATTTTTTGCTATTGAGTTCATTGTTTAAACTCTCTGGTTGTGAGCGGGGGCACAGTGCGTCCACCTACCCCGCCATCTTGGCGGAAGTCTTTTGTCAGCTGATAAAATTTTCCACTTGCTCTGACAACTGACCAGCCAGTTCCATTCCTGGAATGATCAACCATTTGATTCTGATTCCAAATGGTAAATTGTGGTCCCCAATTGGTCAGTTCCCATGATCTGAGTGTGCTTCTTTGGGGAAAAGATCCTTGACAGAGTTCCCAGGACATTAGCAACCATCAAGTAGGGGATCGACAATGTCTTTCTGGGTAAAATGGTAATGCTGTTCCAACGACATTCAACCCAGAAATGAACACATAGGAGTAACGGGAAGTCGAACCTCCATGGGTTGGTAGTCATCATGAAAGGGCTTCACTCTCTTGGCGGGCAACCACAACGGACCTGTGGGGGCGAGAACACTAGCACACCTTCTTCCCCTCGTTCTTAAATCTACTGGTCCTTTCCATGTTGGGTCATTCTGTTCATGATACCATACTTTGGCCTTTGGTAGCTCTTTAACAGGGATAAAGTGCTTTTCAGCTGGAGTTAAGGAAGTTTCAAAATATTTTAAAGATTTAAAGTATAGACAGCCATATTTAATCTCACTCTGGGGGACTCACCCTTATTCCCCCTTTTTTGTTTTATTAGAGTGTATTTTAATAGTCGATGGGCTTGTTCAATAATTGCTTGCCCAGTGGGATTATAAGGGATTCTAGTAGTATGATGAATTTGCTATGTTTGAAAAAAGATTTGTATCTTCTGGGATATGTATGGCCATTGTCTGTTTTTATGGCCTGGGGTTTTCCTAAGGCTGCAATAGAGCTTAAAAGATGATTAATAATATCTTTAGATCTTTCTCCTCTATGACAAATTGCATGTATCATATAAGAATAAGTGTCAATGGTGACATGTATAAATTGACCTCATCCAAATTCTGGAAAATGTGTAATATCTGTTTGCCATAGTTCGTTAGCATGTAGCCCTCGGGAATTAATTCCTAGGCTGTTTCCTGCTTATTGAACTGCTTGGCAATTACTACAGGCTTTTACTATTTCTTTAGCTTGTTGTTGTGTAATATTGAATTGTTTAACTAAACATTTGTAGTTTTGATGAAACAATGTATGAGAATTTTTTGCTGCTTCTAAAGTTAAGTTCTTTATAAGAGTATCAACTTGTCGGTTACCCAGAGTTAATGGGCCGGGCAAATAGGTATGAGACCCGATGTGAGTGATGAAAACAGGATGTGTTCTTGACCTTAATAATTGTTGTAATTGAAGAAGTAATTTTCCTAGTTCTATATCTCTAACATGAATAATTGCATTTTCTATTTTTTGACATACTTGTACTGTATACATAGAATCACAAATAATATTAATCGGATTCTGAGGAAAATGTTGAAGGGCAATAATCAAAGCAGCAGTCTTAGCCTTCTGAGTACTGGAATAACCAGATTTCTTAAAATATTTCTATTGACCCTTCTCTTGCCAAGCTATTCCTGCTGTCCCCGACTTTCCTGATCCATCAGTAAATACATTTAAGGCATCTGAGATAGGGTTATGGGTTATCAAATGTGATTTGCTGCATAGTCTGAATTAGCTTATCATTTGGAAGGCCAAATTTTATTTGTTTACAGTATTCTGCAATTGCAATTTGTCCCTTAATACTGGTAATTACAAATGTTTCAATTTTTTTTAAGGGAATAGGAATCCAGGTGATCATTGGATCATACCTTGTTAGTTGTATACTTCTCAATCTACCTTTTGTAATTATTTCAGCAATTAGTTCTAAATATGGAGAAATACTTTTAGGTATATGAGGTAAATATAACCATTCTAAACGTCTTAATTTTGAATCATATTGTCCAATAATGGCAGTAGGGGAATCCTTAGTAGCCAAGATAAATAATTCTAATGGTTTTGAGAGATTCACCCTAGAGAGGAATTGTGCTGCTATTTTTTATTCTACTAAATCTAGTTCCTTTTTCACCCCTTCAGACAACTCCTGAGATGAGTCTAAGGCACTATCTTCCTTAAGAATATCAAATAAAGTGGATAACTGATGATTTGGGATTCCTAGACTATGTCGAAGCCAATTGATATTTCCAAGTAATTTCTGAAAGTCATTTAGAGTTTTCAATTCCTCTGTTTGAATTTTAAATTTTTGTAGTCTTACTGTTCTTTCTGACACCAAGTATCCAAGATATTGAAAGGGTGACTGTTTTTGTATCCTTTCAGGGGCAATTTTAAGGCTTACTTCTCCAAATCTCCTTTGAACACTTTTAAAAATATGAACAAGAATAACCCCGTCTGGATGGGCTATAGCAATATCATCTATATAAAGGAAAATTAATGCCCTTGGATACTGATTTCTAATTGGTAATAATGTCCGATGTACAAAGCGTTGACAAATAGTAGGACTATATTTCATTCCTTGGGGTAAAACTGTCCATTGATATCTTTGAACTGGCTCCTGGTTATTTAAGACAGGTATAGAGAAAGCAAATTTTACCCTGTCTTGATCACACAAAGGGATAGTAAAAAAGCAATCTTTTAAATCTATTATGATTAGCTGCCATTCTTGAAGGATTAAGGAGGGTAAGGGGGCACCAGACTGTAAGGGCCCCATGGATTCCATGACATTATTGATGGCTCTTAAATCATGTGAGAGCCTCCATTTTCCTGAGTTTTTTGGTATAGTAAAAATAGGAGTGTTCCAAGGACTATTTGTAGGCTCTATATGTCCATCTTGCAGTTCTGCTACTAATTTCCTAATCTGAGGTAACTTCTCCCCTTTAATAGGCCACTGTTTAACCTACACTGGTTCTTCTGTTTTCCAAGTTATGGGTAGGGGAGGAATCTCAACAGTGGCCATTAAGATAAATTTTCTTCTACTTGTAGTTTAACTCCCCATTGGGACTTTAAATCTCTCCCCCACAAATTAAACAGTATGGGAAGAGTCAGTGGTTTGAAGTAAGCAGTCATGGAATTGGGCCCAGAACAAGGGAGATATTGAGCACTTTGTAATGATTGATTAATGTGTCCAATTCCTTGAACCATTGTTTGAGAATTTTGTTTGGGCCATTGCTTAGGCCAGTCTTGTTCAGAAATTACTGATATATCAGCCCCCGTACACTAGGAAATACGTATAATGAACACTGGAAAGCCTAATTTTTATTTCTCCTGAATAATCTGAATCTATTGTTCCGGGGTGTACTTCTAACCCTTTTAGGTTCATGCTAGATCTTCCTAACAATAAGCCAAAATACCCAGTAGGTAAGGGTCCAAAAGTATTGGTTTCCCCTAAATAAATTTTCCCCTGATTTAGTCGAGAGGGATGATTGCTCTGGTATTGTTGAGGGGTGCCAGAGTGGTCACCCCTCTGGAAGTTTCCCTGATTGGGAGGAATTTTTGACAAGGGACGCCCATCTTTATGAAATTTTGAGTGACAATTTTTTGCACTATGGCCCCCTTTTCCACAGCGAGTACGAGGTTTTCCTTTTTCCAGTCTAGAATGAGGGGAAGTATTTCTTTTTGGACACTCTCTTTTTAAATGTCCTTTTTCTTTAAAGTAGAAGCACGTTATTTCCTTGTTGGGTATTAAAAAAATTCACCATAGTGGCTATTTTAAAGGTTTCCGTTCCAACATTCTGACATGCTTTTATATAATCTCCTATTTCCCTCACTGTCCCTCTAATAGGCCCAAGAGCTGATTTACAATCCTCATTGGAATTTTCATATGCTTATTGTAACAACAGAGATTCTGCTGTGTCCTCATTCTCAACTTGTCTGTTAAGAGCAATCTGGAGCTTGTCTATAAAATCCATATAGGTTTCTGTGGCACCTTGTCTAACATTAACAAAAGACCCGGTAGGCTTTTTATGTTTGGGATTGTTTCCAACAATGAACAGCAATATGGGAGCACTGCTCATATGCTTGTGGGTCGAAATTAATTTGTGGAGCCAAGGCCGAATATTGTCCAAGCCCTGCAAGCATATCAGCATTAATAGGGAGACCATTAGTTAAATTTTCCATGCCTTGAGCTTCTGCCTCATCTCGAAACAGACTAAGCCACATGGCATTATGAGCTGGAGTCAACAGGGTTCTAGTGAATACTTTCCAATCCCAGGGTGTCATATGGTAAGCACCGCTCACTGCTTCAACTAGCCCCTGAGTGTAGGGGGAGTGTAATCCATTCTCCTTGATACTTCTTTGAACTTCCTTAAACATATGGAATATAATCGTGACTTTGCTGACCCTGGGCAACTACAGCTACAGGATAGTTCAGAACTTCACCCTCCTCTCTAGCCCTTTGTAGACACTCTGCCATTGCTCCCATTGCTCCTTGAGGAACACAGGGATGAGGAGACTGCCTCAGGGGAGGCACGTAAATTCAATGCACGCAAAGCATTGAATTTAAATTAACTGGAAAAATTCTATCCTCCCAATGCCATCCCTGAGGAACTACATTTCTAGGTCCCAAATTCCCAGGATGAGGGGGAGCCATAGGATCTCAAGGGGGTTTCTCAGGCCCCTCCTTGCCTTCCTCCTCCTCATCTGTATCATCTCCCCTTATGGCTCCTAAAGGCCTTTTTAAAGTTTCCTGGGTTGGAGTAGGACAGGCAATATGCCCAGGGTTAGTAGGTTGCAAAGGGCGTAGGGCAGTAGCTACATAAGCCCAGGCTCCTAGAGTGGAGCCACCAATAGCACCACTGCTTTCCTGTTCCTGACCTACGAGATTTCATACTTCAATGTCCAAGGTTCCTTTATCTGGAAACCATGGGCAGTAATACTTAACCTGCTCCATGAGAGCTGCTAAATGCTTATCTTTTACATCGCATCCAGTGGTTTTTAAGAGCTGACAGATGAGATTGTAAAAGATTTGTTGTTCCTTAGTCATGGAATTCCCCATGCTTTTATCAGAGATTCTATGAAAGTGACAATCACCTGTTCCACTTTCGGTTCGCCAGCTTACCCCTGACAGCAAATTCCTCTCTCTGAGCTGCAAACACCTTGTGCCCTTAGTCTCAGGTCCTCACAAGGGGCACCATCTGTCGAGAGAAAATAAGACACCACACTCAAAGGCAGGTGAATGGCCAGAAGCTCCGAATTACCGGAGCCACTGGTTATTTATTGATTAAAATGATATACCTCCTTTACCTAATATCTCTTAAATCAAGTGGTGCTTGACATGTTTTCTTGCCCCATTTCCTTAGTGACCTGTTTTCTAGTGACCCAAGATCGACAAATGGGTTCATACAGTGGCCATGCACCTGGACTCGCAGTTTGCCGTGGCTTTAACAGACACATTACCACACACTTAAACCATTTACATTTAAGGTTATTATTGATCAGTACTTACTCATTACCATTTTTTTGTACTTGTGTTCCTCTCTGTCTCTTTTCCTTCCTTTCCTTAAAGCAGTCCCTTTAGCATCTCTTGCAGAGCTGGTTTGGTGAGGTGTATTCTTTCAGACTTTTGTGTGGGAAGTTCCTTATTTGGTCTTCTATCTTGATTGAGAGCCTTGGTTTCAGGTCTCCGGTTCTCATTACTTGGAATATTTCTTGCCATTCTCTTCTGGCTTGGAGCGTTTCCATTGAGAAGTCAGCTGCTAACCTTATTTGGGCTCCCTTGTATGTTACTTTCTGTTTCTCCCCTGCTGCTTTTAGGATTCTCTCTTTGTCTTGGAATTTTTCCATTTTAATTATAATGTGTCTTGAAGTGGGCCTCTTTGGGTTCCTCTTGATTGGGACTCTCTGTGTTTCCTGGATTTGTGTGACTTTTTTTCTCATCAGATTAGGGAAGTTTTCCATCATTACTTTCTCAAACATGTTTTCTATCCCTTGCTCTTCTTCTTCTTCTGGTATTCCTATTATACGGATATTATTACGTTTCATGTTGTCCTGCATTTCTCTTAATCCCTCTTCATTCCTTCTGAGCCTTTCTTCCTTTTCTTGCTCTTTCTGGGTGTTTTTTCTACCTTGTCCTCCAGCTTGCTGATACGATCGATCCTCTGCTTCATGGAGCCTGCTTTTGATTCCTTCTACTGTGTTCTTCTGTTCAGAAATTGTATCCTTCATTTCCTCTTGGTCCTTGTTGATAGTTTCTATTTCCTTTTTCATGTTTATATAGTCTTCAATGAGTTCATTAGAGTTTCCCTGTAGCTTTTGGTAATTCTCTGTGAGCTCATTGAGCTTCCTTATAACCATTATTTTGAACTCAATATCTGATAGTTGACTTGCCTCTATTTCATTTATCATTCTTTCTGGGGCCTCCTTCTTTCCTTTCATTTGGGGATTGTTTCTTTGTCTTCCCATTGTTTGCGAGACCCTTCTTGTTAGCCTCTGTTTCTTAAATTGATCTGTTCTGACTCCCTGTGCTTATGGTGTGAACTTCTATCGTAGAATACCTGTGAGATTCAGTGGTGCAGTCTCCTTAATCTCCTGAGCTCACGGTCTTGGACTATCATTTCTGTTGTCTCTCTGTATGTCTTTGGGTTTTGATTGTTGTCGGGTTTTTCTTTGGTGGGTCCTTTCCTCCAGTTGGTTAACTGATGGTCACTCTGCCTACCACGACTTGTATTCTGTTGTGCAGGTGTGGACAGGTTGTGTTGAAGCTGATTCTTCTGTGCGAACAAGGTTTTGAGGCTTCTCTCTCATTTTTGTTCAGTTGTTTTTTTGTGGGTAATTTCTGCACCAACTGGTTGTATTTCCAGGTTGGTCCTGGACTGAGGTTAGTGTGGGTTCCACTACCTCCTTTACGTTTCTTCACATCCAGCTTTTCTGTTGGTGGTTCCTTTTGGTCAACAAGTATTTATTGAGCACTTTCTGGGTGCTCTGCCTTTATTCAGCACCATGGCAGAGCTCCAGATTGTGGCGGCCAGGTGTGAGTGGCGCCTTTGTTTGAGGTCGAGGCTCCGGTGTGCTTGGCCAGGTGGGTCTCCCGTGCTGGGGTGCAATGAGCTCCCGAAGGCTTTTAGACAGCCCCTCTCGTTGCTTCCGCTCCCATTGTAGCTCTGGCTCTGGCCCCCACCTGCACCACCCCATGCTTACTGTGCATATTTTTGATCTTTTTCTTAGATAAGTCCCTTTAACATTTCATATAATAAGGGCTTGGTGATGATGAATTCCTTTAACCTGACCTTCTCTGGGAAGTACTTTATCTGTCCTTCCATTCTAAATGATAGCTTTGCTGGATAGAATAATCTTGGATGTAGGTCCTTGCCTTTCATCTGTTTGAATACTTCTTTCCAGCCCCTTCTTGCCTGCAAAGTTTCTTTGGAGAAATCAGTTGACAGTCTTATGGGAACTCCTTTGTAGGTAACTGTCTCCTTTCCTCTTAATGCTTTTAAGATTCTCTCCTTCTCTTTAATCTTGGGTGATGTAATTATGATATGCCTTGGTGTGAGCTTCCTTGGGTCCAACTTCTTTGGGACTCTCTGAGCTTCCTGGACTTCCTGGAAGTCTATTCACTTTGTCAGATTGGAGAAGTTTTCTGTCATTATTTGTTCAAATATGTTTTTAATTTCTTTCTCTTCCTTTTCTCCCTCTGACACCCCTGTGATTTAGATGTTGGAACATTTAAAATAGTCCCAGAGGTTCCTGAACTCTCCTCATTTGTGTGAATACTTGTTTCTTCATTTTGTTCTGCTTGACTTTTTATTTTTTCCTTCTGTTACAAACCATTAATTTTGAGTTCCAGTTTCCTTCCCTTCACTGTTGGTTCCCTGTAAATTTTCCTTAATTTCACTTTTCATAGCCTTCAATTTTTCCTCTATTTTGTGACTATATTCAACCAATTCTGTGAGCATCCTGATTATCAGTTCTTTGAACTGTGCATCTGATACATTGGCTATCTTATTGTCACTTAGTTGTATTTCTTCTGAAGCTTTGATCTGTTCTTTCATTTGGGCCTTTTTTTTTTTTTTTTTGTCTCAGTGCTCCTGTTACGTAGTAAGGGGTGGAGCCTTAGGTGTTCACCAGGGTGAGAAAACTCTAATATGTAAGTGGGGGAGGTGTTTGAGAGCAAATAATGCTGCTTGGTGAGCTCTCTGACAGCTTTCAGTCACTTCTGCCACTACCCACAAGCAAATTGGGCCCTTCTGGTGCTGATTCCCAGGTGGGTTGTTTTGTGTACATTCTTGGACTCTGTGGATCTCTCCAATGAATTCTCCTGTGAGTCTGGAAATTTCTCCTGATGTCTTGACCCTCACAGGTTTTTTCAGTCAGAGGTTTTGATGCTTTATTTCCCTGTGCTGGAACCCTGGGTTGCAGGGTCTGTCTGGCTCAACAGTTGTTTCTTCTGGCTTATCTGCATGCAAATGTGGGACCACCTGGTTCGCCCAGCCAGCCAGTCGCTGTCTTGTACTCCCGGTCCTCCAGCTGCTACCTTGCCAGGAGTCTTCTCTACTCGGCTGCCCATCTCTGCCCCTTCTACTGATCTGGATGAATGTTTCTTCGTTAACTCCTTGTCTGTTGGACTTCCATACAGTTTGATTTTCTGTCAGTTCTGGTTGTTTTTTATTTTTAAATTTGTTGTTGTCCTCCTTTTGGTTGTGCGAAGAGGCACAGTGTATCTACCTATGCCTCCATCTTGGCTGGAAGCCTGCCTTCTGTTCTCTTATTGCCTTTCTATTGGAATAACAACTTCACTAGGAAAATATTCTTGTTTCAAATTAGTTCTTCAGGCCTTTATGGACATTACTGTATTGTCTTCTGGCATTGAATATTGCTACGAAGACTGGATTATTTTTTTCGTTTTTATGGGTAGTAAAATTTTAATATACTTGAAGAATTTATTCTTTGCCTTTGAATTTCAGAAATCTAATCAGAACATATGGATCAGTCATGCCGTACCAACATATCTTAGAACACTATATGTTTAGATTCAAATGCTCCTTCTTTTGTCAAGAAAATTTTCTTGTTTCAGTCCCTTGTGGTCGGAGAAAATGCTTGATATGATTTCAATTTTCTTGAATTTGTTGAGTCTTGTTTTCTGTCCTATCATGTGGTCTATCTTTGAAAATGTTCCATGTGCATTTGAAAAGAATGTGTACCTTGCTTCTTTGGTATGAAAGGTTCTATGTATCAGTTAAGTCCATTTGATCTAGGACATTGTTCAATGCAGCAATATCTTTGTTGATATTTTGTTTGGAAAATCTATCAATTTAGCAATATGTAACCAGAAATATTGAAATTAAGAATAAACTGACAGTAACAAGAGTGGAGGAAGAAAGGGATAATGGGGGAGAAAGGGGGAAGGGTTTTCAGGAACATCTATAAAGGACACATTGGTAAAGCCAAAGGGGGTTAGGATCAAGTGTGGGAAGTGAGGATGACTGGGGTAGGGGGGAGTGGTGAGGGGAAAATAGAGACACCTGTACTTGAACAACAATTTAAAAAAGAAAGTTTTCTTATGTGTTTTCTCTGAATGCTTTGTTTCATGTTTTAACTTTTATATTTAATAAAAAACTATTTAATTTGGATTAATTATCTTGGCACTCCATTTCTCTAATTAAAAAATCTATGCCCCTTCAATTTCATTTATAGAGAATATCTCAAATCTTTTATCTGTTTGATTCCTTGTCATTTTGATTTTTTTTTTACCATGGAAATTATATTTTTGTCCTAAAATTGTTAATTTTTCAATGTCCACTTTCTTCTACTTCTCTATTTTTTTGGCATTTATTTTACTGAATTCATTTTTAGTTATTCTACACTGGAAAGTACTCACAAGTGATTTCATTCTTGTTCTTGAGTTAGATTTTTTTCCAGAGTAAGCTGTTTATTATGTCTTACATTCACTATTTTTGTCCTTTTGTTATGGTTAGGTCGTTTATTTGAGATTTTTCTATCTCCTTTAGGTAGGCCTAAATTGCTGTGAACTCCCCTCTCAGGACTGCCTGAAATGTGTCCCATAGTTTCTGGGCTATTGTGTGTTCATTTTCATTTGTTTCTAGATACTATTTGATTTCTTCCTTGATCTCATTGTTAACCCATTCATTATTTAGCCTCCATGTATTTGAATATTTTTGAGTTTTTTTCTTGTGGTTGGTTTCTAGTTTTAAGCCATTGTGATTAGAGAACATGCCTGATATGATTTCTATTTTCTTGAAGTTATTAAGGCTTGTTTTGTGTCCTCCTATGTGGTCTATCTTTGAGAATAATCTATGTGTGTTTGATAAGAATATATATTTTGTTTCTTTGGGTCGAAATGTTCTTTAAATATCATTTAAGTACATTTGATATAGACTGTGTTTCAATGCTGCAATATTTTTGTTGATTTCTTGTTTGAAAGATCTACCCATTGTTGACAGTGGGGTGTTAAAATCTCTTACAATGATTGTGTTGCTGTTGATGTCTTTTTTGAAGTTTTCTAAGATTTTTCTTATGTATTTAGGCACTCCTGTGTTGGATGCACAGATATTTACAAGGGTTATATCCTCCTGTTGGACTACTCTCTTAAGTATTTTGTAATAAACTTTGTTTCTTGTTATGGCCTTTGTTTTGAAGTCTATTTTGTCTGATATAAGTATTGCTACCCAAGCTTTTTTTCATGTCTGTTAGCATGAAATATATTTTTCCATCTCTTCATTTTCAGCCAGCGAATATATTTTGTTCTGATATGGGTCTCTTGTAGACAGTGTATGTGTGGGTCATGTTTTCTTTTCCATTTAGCTACCCTATATCTTTTGATTGGAACATTTAATCCATTTATATTTAAAGTTATTATCGATATGTACTTATCATTGCCATTTTTTCCTTTGTACACGTGCCCCCCCCCATTTCTTCTTCTTCTTTTTAAAGCAGTCCCTTCAGTCTACCTTGCAGTGCTGGCTTGGTGGAGATGTACTATTTTAGGCTTCTTGTGTCTGGGAAGCTCTTTATTTCACCTAAAAGGGAACCTTAATGGATAGAGTAGTCTTCGCTGCAGGTCTTTGTTTTTCATTACTTGGAATAGTTTATGCTAATCCCTTCTTGCTTGTAGTGTTTCTGTTGAGAAATCAGCTGATACCTTATTGGAGCTCCCTTGTATGTTATTAGCTGTTTCTCTCTTACTGCCTTTAAGATTCTTTCTTTGTCTTTAAAATTTGCCATTTTGATTTTAATGTGTCCTGTAGTAGGCCCCTTTGGATCTATCTCAATTGGGACCTTCTGTGCTTTCCAGACTTATGTGGCTTTTTCCCCTTACCAAGTTAGGGAAATTTTCTGTCATTTTCTCTTTAAATAGATTTTCTATCCCTTGCTCCTTTTCTTCTCCTTCTGATATCCCTATGATGCAAATATTGTTATGTTTCATGTTGTCCTAAATACCCTTAAACTATCTTCATTTGAGTCTTTTTTTTATATTTTTGCTATGACTCAGTGTTTTTTTCTACCTTGGTTAATAACTAGATGATTTGATCCTCCACTTCATGTAGCCTGCTTTTAATTCTTTATAGTGTGTTCACCCTTTCAGATATTGCATCCTTTATTTCCAACTGGTTATTATTCAAGGTTTCTATGTCCTTTTTCATGCTGATGTAGTTCTCACCACATTCCTTGTTGTTCTCACTAAGTTCCTTGAATATCCTTATAACCATTATTTGGAACTCTATGTTTGACAAATTGCTTGTCTTGATTTCATTTAGCTCTTTGAATGTTTCTCCTTTTCTTTCATTTGGGTTTTTTTCTTTGTTTCCCCATTTTAGTATTCTCTTTGTGTTTGTTTCTATGTATTAGGTTGATTTCATTCGACTCTCTGTCTTGTGGAGTGGTCTTGTGTGTTAGGAGTCCTGTAGGACCCAGTGATGCAGACTCCTTGATCTTCTGTCCTCTGTGTGGGTTATGTGGACTCTCCTGTTATATTTGGGTCCTCATTGTTATCAGCCCATTCATGGGTAGGTACTCCTTCTGGCTGGCTGACTAAGAGGCTCAAGTCCCACCATGTGTTGTATACTGCTGTATAGGTGTTGGCAGAACAAAGCAAAACAACACAAAAACATCACCAGAACAAGGAACCTCCTCACCCTGAGCACAACAGCAATATCAATAACAAGAGGGCAAGGAATAATAAAAGCAGAAAGAGAAATAAATAGTAGAGAAAGGGTAAAAGGAAAAAGGATATGAGAAGACCGAAGGAAAGAAAAGTGATTATGAGAGGAGAAAAGGGAAAAGAACTAATATTCATGACTTGAAAGAGAAAAAAAATGGGGCTAAGGAAGACAGAAAAAGTAACAAAATTAATAAAATGAGAGAAGAAGGGAACAGTGGAGTAATCAAAAATAAGAGTAGAATAGGTGATATGAAAGAAAAACTAGAGCAACAAAAATAGAAGAAAAAATAGATAATAATAAAAAGGCTATGAAAAAGAAAAACAGGGAAAATAATAAAAAAAGTACCAAGTGGGTTTGTCTCAGCAGAGTTTAAATCTTTCCTACTGATTTCTCCATTTGGATACTACTCTGATGTGTGAGTCTGGTGTAAGCCAGTGTCAGGTGCTGTCCATGTCTAGTCCTTGGCAGCTGTTTTGAAGGCACAAGTGATCCACTGTGTGTGGCTGATTCCTCCAGGCTTGGCTATTCGCAGTGGCCAGGCTGCTCTGCAAAGTTGGCTTTTATCAGCACTGGGGCCAGGGTATGTTAGCAAATGTCCCAAATTACCACAGGATCCGCTTCTGCCTATCTCTGCCTGCTGGCTTGCTGTCAATATTAGTCTAGTAGTAGACCGGACTATTTCTGAAATGGCTTCTGGTAGAAACAGATAGCTGTGATTCCTGGGTCTCCCATGGCAGGTGCCCTTCAGACTTCAGGGAAGATGATGGCTGTCTTCTCCCTCCTCTGAGCCATTATTCTGAGTCTCTTTGGGATTACATCCCTGTACTTGACAATGTGGGGCACCTAGTAGGCTTCCAGAGTCCAGATTTTGGGTCTGCTGGATGCTGGGAGGGTGTTTTGTGGCTCTCCCATGAGGAGGAAGCACCAGTCTGTTTCCCAGGATTTTGTATGGATTGGCTGCCCTCTACTATCAGCCTCTGACAACCCTTGAGTCTGTTTATGTTGCTGTCTCCTCAGCAAGGCTTAAGATGCAGGATGGGAGAACAGAAAGAAAAAAAAAACGAAACAAAACCCAAACGAAACAGAACACCAAGACAGAGCAAAACTGAATAAAAGAACAAAAATTTGCTGGGTGGAGCTAACAGGATTTAATGTGGCCAAGAAGAATTTCAGAGGGTGGTAGGAGCAGCATCCCACAGAGTAAGGTAATAAATATTCTCCTGGGAAGGGCTAGCTCTTTTCCAAAAAAGAAGCCTTCACTGGAGCCCAGGTATATCTGAGCCCCCCAAATCCACAGCTGCTCCTCCAAATTGCTCCCCAGTGCCTCCCACTCCAGACTCATCCCATGCGACTCAAGTCCATGCTGCTCTCCCTTTGCTGGGGCCCAAGGTGGGTTGCCACAAACACAAAATCTGTGCTTTGCCCCCTTATGGAAAAAAATAAGATGGTGGATTTGTCTCCAGCAGATTTCTCTCCCAAGAGCAGAGAGCCCCCATGGTGCAGATTTTGTCTGACTCTGTCCGGTTAGCAGTTTCAGCTGTGCCCAGGGCCCAGAGGTGACAGTCCCCTCCCTAGGGAATACTACAGTCCCTGGACCCTGGTTCCTGGTGGCAGAAGGACATGTGGCCCAGACCAGTGAAGAGGTCAGAGAAGCAAGGCCAGGTGCCAAGGTGTGGCTGCTCCTGTGTCTTTTTCCTGAGGAGGATTTTGTTAATTCTACAAAACGTCTCCTACTCCAAATCTGCACAGCCAGAAGTGCTGGGCTGGGTGGGGCGGTGGCAGTGACTCTTCCAGGAGAGCCCAGGCTGCCCACCCTCTAGTGCCCTCACAGATGGATAGGCACTTGCACACTTGCACACATTCTTGCATGGTCACCTGGGCACATATTCACTCACACACGCTCTCATACACACTCAACTGGATTTTCAAGTTGATTGCTCTGTAGTTTAGCTGCAAGACCAGTGCTGGGCTGGGAGCAAGTGGAAGGAGCTTCCAGCTACTCTGCAGCCATCTTGGATGGGTTCTGTTTACATTTTAGGTTGTGTTGACTATACTCACCAGAATTTATTCTACCTAAAGGTGAAGGTGTATTCTATCCTTGAACTTTGAATTGTTTTCTAGTTCAGTATGTATTTTAAAACATGCAAGGTGACACAGCTCCATGCAGTTTACATCCCCTTTCACCCCTTTCTCCTGATTGAAAAAAATATGAAAATTAAAGATACAAGGGTATCACTTCAGCTTGCTTGGTTCCACATTCTGGAATATCAATGATTAATTTTATAATATTGCTTTCACATTATGGGAGAATGGATGGTAATTGGGGGACAGGTTTAGGAGTCCTGCTACAACAGAATCTATAACAGCTTCTTTGTTTCCAGATGATTGGGAGGAGGAGAGAAGGAGTGCTGGTCTTGCCTATATTTTGAGGCAAAATGTTACATTTCGATATATGTTTCTGGATCTCACTACTTTTTCTCTTGACTGTGGGTCACATTTTTCTTTTCTTCATATGTCTAGGATTTGTTTACTTAAGTGAATATTGGGCATTGTGCATTATTTGTTGCAGAGACACTAGTTATAGAATCTTCCTCTGATGAGTGTTGCTTATTGACCCAGTGAGCAGTTAAACTACGAGCTTATTGCACTGAACTTGTACAGACTATTATTCACTTTGCAGGTATGAAGAGGGAATGCACTTAGTCTAGCCCTATGGCTAGACGGTTTGTCCTGAGACACAAATTATTCTTGAGGCATGGCCCTGCTTTGATTTTAATAGAAAACCTGAGGTATTTACAAAACCCCTCTAATTTGGAGGAACCCAAATCCAAAGTTGTCTCAGCTGTGATGGGCAGGAGCTGATATTTACGTTTCCTGACTTCTAGGTGTTTCTTCTTGTTTTTCTCTTTGGAAGCTAAAGATTTAAGGGTCATTTACACAAGGAATTGGGGGCATCTTCCTAGGATTTCTCCCTTAATTTTCACTTTCTTTGGCAATCCCAAACCTTTTTTTTTTTTCCTGAGATCACAAGCCTGTGTGGCTTTCTGCTTTAATTCCAAGCCATGCAGTGTGTATCAATGGCTGCCTCCAGGGAAAAGCTTTGTAACCATAGACCTTACCCAGACTAGTTCCCTTTTATCAAGGGTCAAATCTCTCTTGGCTTTTTTCCTGCCTTTGGTGACAATTCATTACTTTCAAATAGTTTTTCATTAATGTTTCCTCAGAATTTATAATTGATATTTGTAGAAGGATGAGTTCACTTTGAGTCACTCTGCCATTATAGGAACCAGAGGCTTTTAAACTATCCAGGGACTTTTGGGGATGATCTTCCTCTTGTTTCTTCTATAGAATTTAGTGCCACTGCTGCAGCCAAACCAAGTTTTCTGCACTGTTTTACACAGTCCTTATAGGGTAAATGGAGGCAATCCGACTTCCTCACCAAGGTGCCTGGGCAAATAAGGGAAGCAGTTTCCCATCATCTTGAATGGGCCTGATAAGTAATGTTCTCAAAGCCTTGAGACTGAGTCTGATAAATGGTTCCCATAGCCTTGAGTAAGGTAGCATGCATAGTATGCAGCTCTGTTGCATAAGATCTGTTGGCACCTTGCCACCTTTGTTTCTTTTTAGTATTTAAGGAGATAGGGAATTCCCACTGGGTGCCACGACAGGTGCCATGCAGGGGAACATGCAGCTTGCAGTGTGTGTGGCTCACCCACCCTTGAATAAATGCATGCCAAGCATCCCCAACAGCTCTGTGAATATTCTTCCACCTGCCTGAATTACATGAACCTGTCTGTCCTTGAACAGTTGCCACACAGTCCTCCTAAGATCAAACCCAGTTCAGTTATTCTTCGGTTATTACCTGTGGACTGGGAATACACTGGTCCCCTCCAATAAGTGTTTCTTGCTTTCATTTCAAGTCTTCATTGAAGGAAGTCTGCCAGTGATGCAAACTCAATTTATGTTTCAAAGAAATGATCTCTTTTATCTCTTCTTTGGAGAATCGAACTTAGATATTTTTGGAAAAAAGTATTCTTTGGGGTTATTTACTATGAAATATGTGTAAATATGTTTATGTTTTGTTATGTTTTCTATAGAATTAGATAATGCCTATGCCAAATATAAAGTTAAGGTATCCTCTGTGAACTAAATTAATGGATAAACATGTCAAGTGAAAGACCGATTTGGGTGTTTCTTTGCAGAAGTCTGAAAAACCAGGGCCCAGAAGCCCAATAGACTTGACTAGTATGTTAGTCAGGATTCTGGGTGGTGGAGGAGTGCAGGAGATAGATAGAGACAGAGTAGATATTAACAGGAATTGGCTCATGTGACTATGGAGGCCGAGAAGAGCTGCCATCTTCAAGGTAGAGACCCAGGAAGGCCAGTGGTACAATTCAGTTGGAGTCCAAAGGCCTGAGAACTGGTGGAGCCAATAGTTCTCAGATTGAGGGCAGGAGAAGACAAGATGAGATGACTCAGTTTGATCACTGAGGCAGAAAAAAAAGAGATGAATTGTTCCCTCCTCTTCTTTTTGTTTTATTCAGGACCTCAATCAATTGGATGATGTCTACCTACACTGGGGAGGGTGAAATACTTAGTCCACTGATTCAAATGCTAATCTCATCCATAAACACTCTCTCAGACACACTCAGAAATAATGTTTAATCTAGTTACCTATGGCCTAGTTGTTCTCTGGGTCTTTGTTTATTTGCAGTTTTTTGTTTGTTTACATCTTGGTTATCACTGGTGGGGAGGAGAGAAGAAGGAAACATTAACAAGAAACCATTTGCAGGTAATGAACAGTCAGCAGAGGTAGGAGCTGGGAATCTGCAGAGGAGGAAAGATAACTGTATGCCTTATTCTCTATCATTTTATATAAGGGACTTGAGCATTTGTGGACTTGGGTATCTGAGAGGGGTCCTGGAAACCAAATCCTTCATGGATACCAAGGGATTACTGCAGTTAAGTTTTGGTGGAGTCAGAAGTTTTATGTGAATTTTCTACTACTATACAGAGGTCTACTATCCTCCATGTTGTTCAAAAGTCAACTGTATTTACAGCCACCTCCTAAAATGCCTAGAGTCATGTACATAAAACATAAGGATGCACAAAATTACATTGTATTTCTTTAGCACTTTGTTTCATAACACTTAATCTAAAACAACTCAACATGTCTCTTTAGACTTATTTCTGCATGCATCTAATTTAATCTTTGTTTTCTGTTTCTTTAAAAAGTTACAGAAGGATAAACCCAAGGGAAAAACATGCAGAAAGAAAGAGTGTAATCCTAAAACCAGCTTTGAGAAAACAAGGTAAAAGACAAGAGCCATAGCCAAAAATTGGCCCAGGCCATCCATTCTACCTTCCCTTCCCCTGGCCATTACCCTGGTTTCTGCTAAGCAATGCAACCTCTCTCCCCATCCTGAGTTATAGAAATCCAAATAGTGGCCAACTGCTAGAAATAAATACAGAGCTTTCATAGCAAACCCCCAATATTAATATCTCAAAAATTATTCTGATACATGTGCACCAAAAATTCAAAATGCTCTCCTTAATATCAAATGTTAAGATAATCCTCTGTGAAACAGATGGAATAGATTATAGTTAAATATTTAAAAATTTACTGGGGCTGCAGCTAGTTTCCAGGCAGTCCAAAATTCCAGAGTGTTGTTCCTCAAGATGTTGCTGAGATTTTTAGAGTTCTTACCACATCTGAGAAACTCTGCTCTTTCTCTTAGGTCCTCCATAACAGGGAAGGGCATTCTGATAGATGTCTTCATTCTGATAGAAAATCAATGAGCTTTTCTATTTATGGAAATAAGATATACCATGGAAAAATTATACCCATGTGTAAGTAAATTGTGGTGCCTCTACCTCTTTTTATGGGAATTGACATCCATTGATTTTTGGAAGTATACATTTTACCAGAACTCAGGAATGTTTTCAAACAAAGCTTTCTCACACAGTATTGTCAGCTTCAATACTCTATAATTAGATTCAATTAACATGTCCCAAAGGCCAGAGGGGTTGGTAATAGCAATATTTAGTGCAGTTAATACCTAAAAATTAGAATGCTTGCTCTCTGTAGCATTAAATTATGTATCATATTCCTTTTTACATCTCTAGTGTCTCTTTTTAGGAAATCTTGAGAATTAAGGTTTCTTGTGGTGGGGCATACATGTCAGCATATTTTAAAGATAAGTTTAATGGTAGGTGTCAGTATGAAGACAGGACAATCAACATATAATAATATAAGTGAGAAATGGAAATATAGGCTAAACTAGTAGGTGATATTCTACAGTCATACTTAAAACTAGAACCTTCTAGATTTGGGAGAAGATAATAGAGAGTATATTAAATTTTGGGGTGTGTAAACTGAATAACCTTTAAAGTTCTTTCAACCTCTTAGATTCTATTATTCCTCTAAATCTATCTTTTATTGCTAGTGAACACAGGCTTTTGTAACATGTTTACAGAAAATGTCTCTGTTGACATTTTATATCTTTCTAAATGTCATACTATTATCAATTATGTATGAAGTTCATAATAATAATATATATTGGACAATTTGTCCAAAGCAAGATAATTTTGTATATTTTTGAGATTTTAAAACTTTTGATTTATGTAAGTATTAAAGAAAATTTGCTGTAACTTCCCATTTCTGCACTGTCTTCTGACTCTGAAGGTAAAAATGGCCATAGACTACATTTTACAGGCTTAAAAAGTAAACAGACTTAAAAAAAGTATTAATGGAGGCTTAGCTTCCATATCGGTATGCCATCTAGGGACAAACAGATCATTCCAACAACTTTGCTTAATTTTTTATGCCATAATTTACTAGCCAAGATTATGCTAAGCTAACCTTCCCTGATATACTGCCCTACATCATCTGGAACATAAACATTGGGACCAGACCACAATAGCCTCTGTTATTCATAGGGGAAGATGATTTCCTGAAGATGAGAAATATGTTTTGAAATTGATTTCCTATTGGTATCCTACATAGATGAAGCTTAAATCATGGTGAGTTTGCTAGAAATGTCAGCCATAAGTAGTGGGAATAGGCAGTACTCTCTTTAGAGAATGAGGACTCGGAGTGCTTCCAAATTAATCTTTTGTGTTTTAAATTTTTGCATTCTATGCAAATGAGAAACTGGGTATTTTTTAATATTTATCAAGTAGTTTTTTACAGTTCAAATTTGGGAAGTCACTAAGACTATAGAGCCTTCAGCATACTTCAGTTTGTCAATTATAAAGCACATCTCTCTATATCACGTTTGTTTTCTCTAAATTTTCTACCAAATGCTTAAGGGTGTTTTTACTTACTTTAACTACATGATAACTAACCTTGAGTTAAACAGTTACTTGAAAAAGATTTCATGACTCTGCTTTCTCAGCTCAGTCAGATTGGCTGTTGACCAGGGATGTGCACAGTGCTTGCCATTGGGTCCAGGCTCTGGGTTGTAATGGCACAGACTGGAAGGATTGGTCAAGATAGTAAAGCAGGGAAAGGCAATGAACTAACAGATACTTTAATTACATAAGATGCTATAATTTTAGCTTCCTTCTTAAATTTTTTTCCATTGAATTATGTTAGAGCTACCATGGTTCTTTTGTGGATCATTAGAAATAAAAAAACAATTGCTCTTAAAAAAAACAGAACATATGAAGTGTCTGCAGAAAATTTCAGAAGCTTATTTAACTTTAATTTTTATAACTACCTCCTCTTTCCTAGAGTGCCAACATAGCACTCTGGAGCCAGACTATTGGGTTTGACTCTCAGCTCCACCTTTACTATTCATGTGATTTAGGCAAATTATTGAACTATGTATCTTGGTTTCCTCTCCTATAAAATAGCATATAAACAATACTAGTTCATCAAGACAGTGTGAGGATTAAGTGACTATGTAAAGCACACAGAGCGATGCCTATCACATTTAGTACAATTGGAAAAGGTACAGTTTCTCACACTTTGGTTAAAGTGAAACAAATAAACCCCAGTTCTCTGGTATCTTTCTAAAAATTCCAGAGAGTAAATGAATGAAAAGAAAAAGGGCTTCATTGCATTAAAACAAATATTAGCACCTACTGTGAATAAAATACTACACTGGGGAGAGGCCAAGAAATAAAAGATACAGCTCCAAATGTTGATAAAGACACAGGTAGGAGATAAGGATAGACAGCCAGCATTGCTACAAGGAGGCTTGTTTATTTCCTGTGTTGCCTCATGCATATCTCTCTGATGGCACTTATTCCCCTGTATCATTATTACCTGTCTTCAAGGCTATCCTCTGCCTTTCAGCTGTGGACTCCAGTTTTATCCCCAGTGCCTAACACAGTTCCTGGAGGAAAACAGGTATTCTACACATATTTGTTGATGGTGGGGGGGGTATGATAAATAAATGCATGAATCTTTTCAAAATTATATATATAAGCCTTCACTAAAGAAATGAGATTTTATCTGGGCTTGGATGATGGGAGAATCAACATAAGAGCAGAGTTGCCATATAAAATACAGGAGGTCCAATTCAATTTGAACTTTAGATAAACAACAAATAACTTTTCAGTGTAAGTATGTCCCATAAAACATTTAGGGCATACTTATACTAAAATAAGTGATTTGTTGATTAAATTTGAATTTCAGCAAACAATGAATCACTTTTTTTCATATAAGATTTCCCAATATTATATGGAATATACTTAATACTAAAAATTATTTTTTACTTGAAATTTAAACTTAACCAGATATCTTGTAAGTTTATTTGCTAAATATGGTGATTCCAATAATGGGAATAGAGGATAGAAGAAATTTAAGTTAAGGAAATGGCAAGAGAAATGTATAGAGATATTTAGCTCTTAAGAAATTTTGAGCCTTTGAATAAAAATGTCTGAATGGAGAATTGTGATAGAAGACAATGGCTAAAATAGTTTCTTTTCTTCCTTGCTTATTTTCTTTAAAAATGTACATTCCAGTTTCCCATTAGCCTTCACCCCACCTTGTTTTCTTCCCTACAGCACAGAATGGATCAAAAAACTATGGTACATTTACACAATGGAATACTACACCACTGAAAGAAAGAAGGAGCTACTACCCTTCACAACAGCATGGGTGGAACTGGTGAGCATTATGCTAAATGAAATAAGCCAGGCAGTGAAAGACAAATACCATCTGATCTCACCTATTAGTGGAACCTCATAAACAAAACAAACAAGCAAACAAAATATAGCCATAGATATTGAAGAAAAGAACAAACTGACAGAAACCAGAGGGGAGGTGGGGAGGGATAATTGGGGGAAATAGGGGAAGAGTTATCAAGTAACATGTATAAAGGACACACAGACAAAGCCAAAGTGGGCAGGATTGAGGGTGAGAGTTGGGGATGGGTGGGAGTGGTGGGGAGAAAATGGAGACAACTGTATTTGAACAACAATAAAGAAAACAACTATGGGACATTTACACAATGGAATACTACTTGGCTGTGAAAAAGAAGAACCCTTTTTACCCTTTGCGACAACATGGATGGGGCTGGAAAACATTATGCTAAATAATATAAGGCAGTTGGAGAAAGACAACTACCATATGATTTCACTCATACGTGGAATCTAATGAACAAATTGAACTAAGAAGCAACATAAAGACAGATTCATAGATAGCTGGATGACAGCTAAAAGGGTTAGGAGATGGAGTGATTGATTAAAAAGGAAAAAGGACTCATGGATATGGACAACAGTGTGGTGATTGCAGGGAAGAAGGGGATTTAAGAGGACTAAATGGTAATGGGAAAAATACAATAAAAATTTTAAATAAAAAAATAAAAATGAAGACTAATTCATGTTGAAATATTCATATATGTTAAACATCTATCTATAACTAATATTTCAATTAATATTAACTGAAGTAATATAGGCATAAGATCTTCCTAAACTATGAAGTTCTTGTAAATATGAGCGATGATGACTAATACTACCAGGTTCTTGTTCAAGCATAGCAATTAATATTCAGGTTAGCAACCACTTTTTTGCAGTGTGAAAAAAGGCCTTTAAGGTTTAGTATCTTCCCCCAAAAGTATATATTTTATTTCTGATACTAATTTACAAACTTTCAAAAGTTACTTGAATTTGTATTGTCAATCATTTTAAGTCTTTTTAAGAAAATATTCAGTAATCTTTTAATGTATTGCTGACTTGCAGTGGTATAACTTCCAATACTGAATTAATATTATAACATTATTAAATTTTATGTTGCCTACTAAAAAAAGTGCTATATAAGGTAAAAGGCAAAGTCTTTCCAGGATACTTAGCCTTTTGGTCATTGAACATGCAATGATAACTTAAATGTCACAAACTAAATAGGTACATGACTGTGTGCTCAGGAAAAAACTGAGTCACAATAAACATACATTTGGACTTTTCAAATGGTTTTATTGGAGTTCTTTAATGTACAAAGTGACCATATTTTTCTTTAGATAGACTCAACCCTGGACTTTGACAGGTGCTGTTTAATTAATTGAAAGTCTTCCCTTTGCTCTTTTAATTTGCTCATCAAAGGACTGCTGTGCTAACTCTCCTAATGTCAGTATTTTTTTCTTCTTTTCCCCTTTCCTTTCTCTTCCTTTTCTCTCTCTCTCTTTCTCTCTCACTCTCATTTCATTCTTCCATTGGTTCAAAATAAACTAAGAAACAAAATAGAATCAGAAACATAGAAACATGGAACAGACTGACAAATGTCAGAAGGGAAGGGGAGAGGGAACTGGCTGAGAGAAGGTGAAGGGATTAGCCAAAGAACATACATGCATGACCAGTGGATACAGACAACAGTATGAGGATTGCCTGAGGGAGTATGTTTTCGGGGGCTTGGTGGAGTGGGGCAAAAGGAGAAAATTGGGACAACTCTAATAGCATAAATAATAAAATATAATTCAGAAAAGGACAAAGAAAACACTAAAGTGGAAAATATTAAAATTTTTATCATTTTTAATTGTCTCTATTAAATATATTCATCATAATATTCTGGGCGATTATAAGCCTTATAAAAATCTATTTAAACATAAATTGTACATTCTTCCAGGTGCTCCTGTTGAAAAACAAGATAAAACATCTGAGGTATTTTCTTGAATTAACATTCTTTTGCTTTGAACTTAAAATACTGACTACAAAGTCACAGCACCCAATTGTCCTCATTAAAAGTAATTCTTCTCATCTTTTCTGCCTTTCAATTTTTAGACCTTAAGATATTTAAGAGGCACAGACTCAGAAACAAGAAGTCTCAGAGATGAGGGAGCAAGGCATGGGGAGGATAAAGAGATGTGATTTACTTTCTATCAGCATTCATTACTTTGTATTATTAAACCTAATTTCATTTTTCTGCATTTGTGAAGTGAATTGTTTACAAAGAAAAAAGGAGAGAATCCTCAGTTTCATGGGGATGAAAGGCTATTTAGAGATAAACTGGAGAATAATTGAGAAGTATGGTCACAAAGAATAATAATAGAATATTGCTTTTTAAATTTTATTTTATTGCAGTAGAGCCATAGCCTCGTATCCAGATTATTTGAGAGTTTGGTGAAGTGCTGCTGGACTTTCATCTGGAAATGTGAAACATGAAGATTAAATTCAAGGCTTCATTCTCTATATTCTCCCTCTTTCTTCTTTTTCAGCTTTCAGTATATACACAGTCTATTGAAAATATTGTTCAATGCCAGTAACAGGAACAAAAGAGAAAAAATTAAATTGAAATATTCAGTAATATTTGTAAAATAAAACAAAAAATATTTAAATAAATATAAAGTAAGTCAAAGGATATTTATCCATAATACAACCTTCAATTTAGTTTACAAAATATTTACCGAGTGCTTTCAGCATGCAAACTCTGTTTCAAGCATAGCAGGGGATACAATGATACAGTCTTTACCCTCAAGGTAAATATGGTTTGATAGTGGCAAGGGAAACAGTTCAATAAGCAAATGATTATAAAGTACAGCAGAATGAAATAAGGGTCCAAGGAGAGGGATGCCACAAGTCCTAAAAAAAGTTTGACGGAGAAGAGATTATATCTTGTTGCAAGAGTGGGAGCACTTGGAGATTGTGGTCAGGGAGGAAGTAAAATTTGATAAAGAAAATGAATAAGACTTGGGGAGAAAAGGGAAAAAACTCTGTGGTGAAAATAATACTGTAAGTTATTGAGAAAGATCACTGGGGAACATAAAATATCCAAGCCTTTCTGGAGTATATTTGTGTACAGAATCCAAGGAGATAGGGCTAGAAAGGTAGGTTGAGGCTAATTTGTAAAGGGCTTCAACAAGTCCACAAAGAAGCTGGTGGCACTAGCCATGGAGAGCTGAGTGTATAAGTCATGCCGTAGCCTGCTGCCAACTTTCAAGGGAGCTGGGCTAGCCTGAATGATTCAACTCATTGCTGCTTCTGGTTTAGGTGTGTCTCATTTCTTTTCCAAACACTTTCTCCATTCTGGGCTTTCTGGGAAGTAGGAAAGCAGAGCAGGAGGAGACCATGTGTGATGGTTGCCATCTCATTGATGGTAAATTTTCTTCCATTTAAATATAAATGACAGAAGTATTTAAAAATATTATTTGTTATTTTTTAATCACAAGTGGTGGAAGAAAGTCTGAGTTCAAACAAGTGAAAAAGATGCATCTATGTCGATTTACCTACTGTCTTCTCAGGATGCACTCTTGGGATGCACTTGAACAGGTACCTCCCATTGCACAGGTACCTGTTTGCTATTGTTGTTACCTTTGGGAAGGGTGTTATGAGGAGGCACTAAAGAATAAATACTGCATAAAGTTACCCAACACAGAATAGACTGGAGCCAGAGGCCAAGTACAAAACTGTGCTTACAGGGAGCTTGAACAATGGAAGTCAAATGTTTTCAGGCCCAGGTACCAAGAAAGGAGGATAATCTGAAAGTCAGGAGTCAGCTAACAATGGGAACATGAGAATGCCACAATTAAAAATGATTTAATGACAATCACCATACTATCGTATGTGTCTATAAGGTTTTTTTAATAATATATTTTATTGATTAAGCTATTACAGTTGTCCCATTCCCTTTATTCCCCTTCACCCCGCACACTGCCCCCTGCCCCCATTTCCCTCCCCTCCCCGCCTTTAGTTCTTGTCCATGGGTCACACACATAAATTCTTTGGCTTCTACATTTCCTATAGTGTTCTTGACCTCCCCCTGTCTGTTTTCTTCCTATCATTTATGCTACTTATTCTCTGGACCTTTCCCCCCTCTCTCCCTCTCCCACTCCCCTGTTGATAACCCTCCATGTCTTATATAAATCCCTTTAACATTTCATATAATAAAGGCTGAGTGATGATGAACTCCTTGAACTTGACCTTATCTGAAAAGCACTTTATCTGCCCTTCCATTCTAAATGAAAGTTTTGCTGGATAGAGTAATCTTGGATGTCGGTCCTTGCCTTTCATGACTTGGTAAACTTTCCAGCCCTTTCTTGCCTGTAAGGTTTCTTTTGAGAAATCAGCTGACAGTCTTAAGGGCACTCCTTTGTAGGTAACTGTGCCTTTTCTTTTGCTGCTTCTAAGGTTCTCTCCTTATTTTTAATCTTGGGTAATTTCATTATGATGTGCCTTGCTGTGTTCCTCTTTGGGTCCAACTTCTTTGGGACTCTCTGAGCTTCCTGGACTTCCTGGAAGTCTATTTCCTTTGCCAGCTTGGGGAAGTTCTCTTTCATTATTTGTTCAAATAAGTTTTCAATCCCTTGGCCTTCCTCTTCTCCTTCTGGCACCCCTATAATTCAGATATTGGAACATTGAAAGATGTCCTGGAGGTTCCTAAGCCTCTCCTCATTTTTTTGAATTCTTGTTTCTTCATTCTTTGGTGGAAAGTTTTTTTCTTCCTTGTGGTCCACACCGTTGATTTGAGTCCCAGTTTCCTTCCCATCCCTATTGGTTCCCTGCACATTTCCCCTCATTTCATTTAGTGTATCCCTCATTTTTTTCATCTAATTTGTGACCAAATTCAACCAATTCTGTGAGCATCCTGATTACCAATGTTTTGAACTGTGCATCTGATAGGTTGGCTATCTCCTCATCGCTTAGTTGTATTTGTTCTGGAGCTTTGATCTGCTCTTTCATTTGGGCGATTTTTTTTTATCCACATGCCTGTTACATATAAGGGGGTGGAGCCTTAGGTGTTCACCAGGTTGGGGTAACCCACATCATTGCGCTGTGACACTGCCTGTGGGGAAGGGGTCTGAGAGGGAACAATGGTGTTTTCTCAGCTCTCTGCCAGCTTCCAGTCACTTCCCCCACAACCCACAAGCAAATTGGGCCCTTCTGGAGCTGATTCCCACATGGGTGGGCTTGCTCTAGAACCCTGTGGGCCTGTCCAACAAACTCCCCTGTGAGGTTGGGAGTTCCTCTCACTGCCGCCTGAACCCCCACAGGTGTTTTCAATTGGTGGTTTGATGTTTTATTTCTCTGCACTGAAGCACTGGGCTACGTGGTCTGCTCCGATCCCCAGCTTTTTCTCCCAGTTTATCTGCATGTGAATGCGGGACTGTCTGCTGCACCAGCATCAGTCCCACTGGGTCCAGGTCTGTCAGCCGCAGTCCCCCTGGCCAGCTGCGGCGTTGTGCACCCAGCTTCATTAACCGGTGTCTCACCCTGCATCTCACCATGCGCCCTGCTCTGCCCCACTTACCGGTCTGGATGAACGGGTCTTTAACTCTTTGGTTGTTGGACTTCCATAAAGTTGGATTTTCTGTCTGTTCTGGTTGTTTTTTGTTTTTAAATTGTTGTCCATCTTTTTCTTGTGTGAGGAGGCACAGCGTGTCTACCTATGCCTCCATCTTGGCCAGAAGTCCCTCTATAAGGTTTTTTTTTTTTTTTTTTTGCTTAATCCCTCAGCTTTCTCATCCAGCTCCCAAGTCCCCTCCCCTCTGACAGCTGTCAATCTGTTCTCTTTATCTATGAATCTGTTTCTATTTTGTTGTTAGTTTATTTTGTTCATTAGATTGCACATACAAGAGAAATCATATGGTACTTGTCTTTCTTTGAATGGCTTATTTCACTTAGCGTAATACTCTCCAGGTCCATTCATGCTGTCACAAAAAGTAATTTTTTCTTTTTTATGGCCAAGAAGTATTCCACTGTGTAAATGTACAACAGGTTTTTCTTCCACTCATCTACTAATGGGCACTTGGACTGTTTCCAAATCTTGGCTATCATAAATAATGCTGCAATGAACATAGGGGAGCATATATTCTTTTGAATTAGTGTTTCAGGTTTCTTCAGATATATTCTCTGAAGTGGAATCACTAGGTCATAAGGCAGTTTCATTTTCAACTTTTTGAGGTAACTCCATACTGCTTTCTACAGTTGTCACATGAGTCTGCATTCCCGACAGTACACGAGGATTTCCTTTTCTCCACATCCTTGCCAAAACTTGTTTGTTAATTTATCAGTGATAACAATTTTGACAGGTGTGAGGTGATATCTCATTATGGCTTTAAATTGCATGTCTCTGATGATTAGTGACATTGAACATCTTTTCCTATTTCTATTGGCTATCTGTGTTTCTTCTTTGGAGAAGTGTCTATGCAGGTCCTTTGCCCAATTTCATTTCATTTTATTTTATTTTTTAAATTACATTTTATTGATTATGTTATTACAGTTGTGCCAGTTTTTTCCCTTCTGCTCTTGTCTACCCAGCACCCCCACTCCCTCAGCCAATCCCCACACCATTGTTCATGTTCATGAGTCATGTGTATAAGTTCTTTGACTGCTCCATTTCCTATACAGTACTCTACATTCCCATGGCTATTCTGTAACCACCCATTGGTGCTTCTTAATCCCCTCACTCTTCACCCACTCCCTCATATACCTTCTCATATCTGGCAACCATCAAAACTCTCTCCTTATCCATGATTCTCTCTCTGTTCTTCTTGTTTGCTTGGTTTGATTTTTAATTCAGTTGTTGATATATATGTATTTATTACAATTTTATTGTTCATAGTTTTCATCATCTTCTTTTTCTTAAGTTCCTTTAACCTTTCATTCATAATAATGGTTTGGTGATGAATTCCTTTAGTTTCTTCTTGTCTGGGAAGCTTTTTATCTGTCCTTCAATTCTAAATGGTTTCTTAGCTGGGTAGTGCAATCTTGGCTTGTAGGTCCCTGCTTTTCATGACTTTGAGTATTTCTTGCCAATCCCTTCTAAACTGCAAAGTTTCTTTTGAGAAGTAAGCTGAAAGTCTTATGAGAACTCCTCTATAGGCAACTAACAGCTTTTCTCTTTTTGCATTTAAAATGTCCTCTTTATATTTAACTTTGGCATTTTAATTATGATGTGTCTTGGAGTGGGCCTCTTTGCATCCATCTTGTTTGGGACTCTCATTGCTTCCTGGACTTGCATGTCTAATTCCTTCACCAAATTAGGAAAGTTTTCTTTCATTATTTTTTTTCAAATAATTTCCAATTTCTTGCTCTTTTTCTTCTCTTTCTGGCAGTCCTATGATGTAAATGTTGGAATGATTGAAGTTGTCCCAGAGTCTGCTTATACCATCCTCATTTTTTTTGATTCTTTTTACTTCTCATTCACATTGGTTATTTTTTGTTTGTTTGTTTCCTTATGTTCCATATCGTTGCATTTATTCTTGCCTTCATCCACTCTACTGTTGATTCCCAGTAAATTGTTCTTTATTTCAATTAGTGAATGCTTTGTTTCTGACTGAATATTTTTTATGTTGTTGAGGTACTCACTAAATTCCTTGAGCATTCTGATGACCAGTGTTTTGAACTCTGCATCTGATAGATTGCTTATCTCCATTTTGTTTCATTCTTTTTATGAAGTTTTGATCTATTCTTTCACTTGGGCCATGTTTCTTGGCCCAAGAAATGTCCTTGTGTTTGTTTCTGTGTATGAGGAGGTAGAGCTGTGATGACTCCTCATCTTTGTAGCCTGGCCCAATGTGGTAGGTGTCCTGTAAGGTCCAGTGACACAGCCTCCTTTATCACCCAAGCTTGGTACTCAAGGTGTGCCCTACGTGTGGGTTGAATCCACCCTCCTCTTGTAGTTGATCCTTTATTGCTATTGGCAGGTCAGTGGGAGGGATTTACCTAGGCCAGTCAGCTTCAAGGACTGGCTGTGACCGCTGACCACCAACCTCCACCCTTGGTGGAGGATCAGCTGTGCAGGAGCAGGGAGGTGGTGGTCTGATGAAGCCTATAGCTGTTCACTGGGTACCCAGACTCTGAGGTTTCTTGGGTGGTGCAGGCCAAGGTAATCCCACATCTGTGTTTTGTTTGGGCCCACCCTGCCTGGACTGTAAAGACATCTGAAATATCTGCTACTTGCGCTGGACTTGGAGAATCCCATGTAAACTCAGCTGTGAACCCAGACTGGCTGCTGCTAGTGCTTGGGCTGGGGCCACTTAATAAGAGGTAGAAGGGCTGGTGGCTCACTGAGGCTGGTTGTTGCTTATTTGAGAGTATTTAGGTAGTTTTGAAGCATGAGCCAAGACCAGCCACTCATATGAAAAAACCTGTTATCAGCTTGGTTGGGCCCATAAGTTGAGTGGGATGGGGTCTCTGGTGATCTCCAGGGCAGGGCAAACAGTGTTAGCTAGGTCGATGGAGTCTTAGATATGGTACCCACAGCAAATTCTGTGACTCTGTTGGGGGGAGGGTTCAGAAAAGGGATAATGGCCTCTTCCCGCCTTTCTGTCTAGAAGAAACCTGTCCCCTAGCTCTTGCCTTGATGCCAGACACTTCAGTTCCTCCCTGTATGCCACTGATGCCTTTCATACTGATACCCTGGTGCTGGAGCTAAGAGGGAGTGAGTCTGAATAAGTCCATGTGTGGGTTTTTTAAGAGGAACTGCTAGGAACTTCAGCAGTTTCTTCTGTTGACTCAGTCCCCACTGGTTTTTGCAGACAGAGTTATGGGGGCTTATTTTTCTGGCACTAGAACCCTGGGCTGCGAGGCCTATTATGGGGCCAGGACTCTTCACTCCCAAGATATCTGCCCTGAATTTTTATCCACCACATGCAGATGTGGGACCAGCCTGTTCCATGTCTGTGCCCCTCCTCCCAGTCTGGATGGATGTGATTTCTTTAATTCTGCAGTTGTCAGACTTCCATTTCTCAACAGTTTCTGAGTGGTAGTTATTCTATAATTTAGTTGTTATTTTGATGTAGTCGTGTGAGGAGGCAAGCTGTGTTTACCTGTGTCACCATCTTGACTGGAAATCTGGAGGGATTTTATAATTCAGGTCTCTGGGATGAGCAGAGAACTTCAAGCAGGGCTAAAGTGACTAGAGAGGACAAAAAAAAGCAGACTGGCTTGGGCTTATATTGTGGTTGGCATGGGGGTTCTGGGTGAGGATTCCTATAGGTGAGGATTCCACAGGAGAAGTATCTATTCAGGTCCTTTGACCATTTTTAATTGGATTATTTGGGTTTGTGTGTGTGTGTGTGTGTGTGTGTGTGTGTTGAATTTTATCAGTTACGTGTAAATTTGTATATTAAGCACTTATCAGATGTATCAGTGGTGAACACTCAATACAGTATACAGATGATATATTATCATAGATGATATTATAGACTTGTGCACCTGAAACTATATAATTTTATTAACCAGCATCACCCCAATAAATTCAATAAAACTAAAAAATAATTTTTAAAAAGCATGACAGTGATTCAGATACCATAATAAAAAAGAAAGAAAAGTGCTACTCTAAACAGCCTTGTATATATGATTTCTAGTGTACATATTTGTTGAATATATCTAGGAATTAAATTATTAAACCATAAAAATGATTTAATGAGACAAGAATGTCTAAGATTGGGATACTTGGAACATGGTCCTATTGGGTGCTAAATCATTGTGTAATAATAATAGCTAATATTTATTGTTCATGATATAATATTGAAGTTTTAGATTATTATAACCTGCATGTTTTCTCTTTCCGTGTGTGGTGATATTCAGTCTGAAAATGGTATGGGTCTATCACCACCTTAGTTCTGTGTGCTTTTCAATACATCAGCACTTGTAGTCCTTTTGCCAACTCCTTGAGGGTTTATATCCTCATGTAACCCTATTATATTCTCACTTCATAGATGAAGAATTTGAGGCAGAAGGAGATGAAGTGACTTGCTCAAGTTCAAGTAGCCTGAGTGTGATGAAGTTAGAATTTAGCGTAAAACAAAAAATAGGAAAAAAGGAGAGTATGAAGGTAGGTAGTCTGTGAAAGTTTAAAAGTAATAAAGCCACCATTTCAATATTAAAGTCATAGAAATGTAGGTAAAAATTATACATAGATATAATCGAGGATACTTTATATTGACATAAATAAATGGCTATTTAGATCAGGTACTTGCAAGATTAAGATTTATCCTTCAAAACAGTTTTTTTTTTCATAAACTATGCACAAACATGTTAAAATTGATGTCAGGAGCCTTTGGTGTAAATTTGTTTGGCCTTATTATTATGTTGGCCTTGGTACTTTGATTGAAATCCTACATATGACATAACAATGTTCAGATTTTTTTCTGCTTCACTTTGCCAAACTGCTAGACTTTGCAGCTCTGCAACAGGATCAAATGCATTTGTCTTTAAAATAAATGAGCTATCATCTATCAGATGTTTGTTTGGAAGGACATTCAGGATGTAAGGCACATCAAGTGCAAGGGTCTTTCACATCTGAGTCAGATCTGGAAGGACTCATTAAAAACTTGCTACTAAAGAGATCCTGGTGAATAAACACGCTTTGGGAGCTACATGCTGAGCCACAGGAAGGAAAACTATTCTTCCAGGGGTGTAAAGTGATCTTTGATGCTTTGAGAGAAGTAATTATGGAATAGTTTTTCTGGTTCTTTGAGAGAAAGTGTTGAATTCCCTCCCTGATGAGCCTGATTGATATTTTGAGCTAACTTCCAAAGGGCTAGGAATATCAAAGGCAAAGTTTTCACCAGAGTATAGCATTTTATAAACAAGGCTCTGGGTAAGCGTATTGAATGCATGTTCATTTAACATTGACCTTTTATGGAATAGCTACTGTGTGGCACAAATAAATGTCTTCCAGAAGTTGTCAGCTAGTTCTCTGCCCTCTGGAGAAACCCAGTTATCCTCTTCCCTAGCCTATGAGTAGATCTGCAAGACAAGCTGGGTCAATTTTTATGATGGTGAATCACGAGGAAAAGTTTTCAGGGACATCAAATTTGTGTTATTCCCCCCTCCCTAAGAATTACAAGCTCCTTTTAAAGCTGTGATTCTCTCTGACTGCTCTCATGGAACACTGCTGTATTTTCTTCTCTGCTCCTTTCTCCTAGTTGAACTTTTCATATAATATCTCTTAGTGTTGCCATCTTCTTTTGTGAGTGGGCATCATTTACTAAGACAATACAGGGGCAGCTGGGTAAGTGGAGGTGGGGTGCAGGAAATGAATAGTAAATAGTAATCTATGTCCTAGAAATGGAAGGTATGGTTAACTCAAGGGTGAGGTATATGAGGTAAATAAGCATGATGGATATGAAATGGTTAAGCAATTTATTGTGAATAAAGCTGTTCTCAGAAGTCTAGACAGAGTAAGATGTGCCACCACTCTTCTTCCTCTATGTCCTTGGTTCTGGAGTCCTTTTCAGCACACTGCTTTAGCATCATGCACCTTAAATTAAAGTGGGTACATGAGTTGAAATCTATTTATTGACCTAATGAAAAACACCATTTCTTCATTCTATGCCATATCACTTATAATTACCATTATGTAAAGCCCTCCCACCCCCAACACACTCTGTCCTTCTAGTAGGAGGTGCAGTGGATTCTTATTTATTGGGGGAATAAATATTCATTTTTAGGTGTACTAATCTCTTTTCTTAAATTCTTCTAGTTGACCTATTTTGACTCTGGTCTGCTTATTAACACTTCATCTATAAACATGGAAAAAATAAACATGGCTAGTAGAAAATAGAAGGAGTTAAAACTTAAGTGATTTAAGTGTGGTGGATGTTGTAGTAAAGAGAAACAGACAGGTTTTTGGAAAAATAAGATGGAGTTAATGGATCATTCATTTTAATTATGTTGTTACATAATTGCACAAATAATTCAAAGTTGGCTGTATATTGGAATTTAACAAGAGGCATAAACATCTTTATTGAATGGCTACTCACAAGCCTTACCTTGCTGGTATGCAAAGCATTAATTTTAAGTAATGATAATACATTTAAAGTTCTAGCTGTGATCAGCAATTAAAGTTTAATTTCAGTTAAAAGGTTAATGTTTTCAACAGCTGAAGGAATATATCTTGAAGTAGGAAATGCATGGCATAAGCCACTGTCTCATTGGATATGCAGGATAATAACCTCATTAAAACTATTGTGTGAAAAGAGATTTACTTCACATTTCAGCATGATCAAAGGCAAAGGGATAGACAGAGTATGGGAAGAAGGAGGTTAAACAGAAATGCTCAAACCGACGTATTATTATTTTTATATGCTTTATATCAATAAAACATCAGGTAAAAGAGACAAGCTACTAATCATCATTTAAGAACAGATGGAAAAAAAACACAGGTTATATGATCTATAGCCTACAAGATTATAGCTGCAGTGATTCAAGCATCAATAAACCAAGAGTTACTGGTAGATTACTGGTTGGTCTAAATGTATGTTTGTTTTGATTTAGAGGGGGGCATTTATTGAACATCTACTATATACAATGGCAATTTTTTTTTTACCTGCTAACCCCTTTGATTTTTCTAATAGCTTTATGATTACTGACAAATGGGAGCATTTATTTTTGTTATATTGTTCCTTAGTGGATGCAGTCAATATTGATAGTAGATGCAGTCAGTATTGGTCAAACATTGGGATATTGATAACAATATGCAGACATAGGTCTGAGGAAACAAAGAACAAAGAAAGAATGGACTAAAATGACTTCAGGGTGATTTTCTTGACATCATTCTTAAATGTACAACATGTGTGAATTATTTTTAATTGTACGAAACAGCTAGCTGGTGATGAATATTAGTCTAATTATCTTGTCAGATCACTCGTGTAACTCTATTTCATCTATAGACTCTATCCCTCGCAAACTGTCTTCTAAATACAAGGTCTATCTAGAAAGTATCCAGCCATGTAATATGAAAAAATAGAGGCATTTATTGAAGAAAATACAAGAAACATTGTACATAGGACAAGGATGCCCCACTCCCCTTCAAAGTAGGTACCTTGGGACCTCTCATAGTTCTCCCAATCGCCATGAGCTGACCTCTCATTTTTTCCCAGATCTCATCAATGGTCTGAAATCTCTTCCCTTACAAAAGTGATTTTAGTTTTGAGAAAAGCCAGAAGTCACAGGGCACCAAATCTGGGCTGTGGGGGAGTTGAGTCATCTGTGTAATTTGATATTTCACCAAAAAATTCTGCATGAGATTTGATGCATGAGCGGATGTATTGTGATGAAGCTGCCAATCACCAGTTGCCCAATAGCTGTGGCCTTCTGAATCATCCAAATAGTTTCTGCAGAGGAATATTCAAGCTTAACACAAAATTTGATACAGGTTTGTTGCTCTACTGGCTCACTCACTTTTTGAGTGTGATAGCCACACAGTACACATGCTCACTCAATTCCATACCGTCCCCACTGACTAATACAGTGAAGTTGTCATTGTTCACACATGTATATTCCAGTCCATTCTCCTTGGCTGCCAGATTACATTGATGTCACATAAAACCGTTATTATATTAACAATGGCTGTACTTTTTCCTTGAAGACATCTTATATATTCTTAGTAACTAGGGAAGCTAGGTGTGGTAATTTAAAAATCTGTCCACAAATATTTTGAAACTCTTCAAAAGGTAGAGCATAATTCTACTATCCTTGCATATTACTTAGGGAAGTGAAAATGATGCTATGTGACTTCAAAGACTAGATCATAGAAAGCCTTGCATCCATCTTCCTCATGCTCTCCCTTCTATTACTTACACTGGAGGAAGTCAGTGGTCATGAGGACACTTAAGCAATCCTTTGGAGAGATACACATCATGAAAAATAAGGTCTTCTGCCAAAAGTCAGTGAGAAATCAAGGACTCTTCCAAAAGTGTGTAAGGGCACTATCTTGAAAGCAGATCCTCCAGCTCCAATGAAGCCATCAGATGACTACAGCCTCATGAGAGGCCTTGAGACAAACCACCAGCAAAGCCACTCTGAATTCCTTATCTACAGAAACCGTGAGAAAAAAATATTGTTTTAAGCCACTAAGTATTTGTGTTACACAACAATAACTAGTTAATATACCGAGAGATGATATATGTATCAGAACAAATTAATCTGTGTAATTGGAAGGAAATGAGTCCCCCCCATGACAACAGAGCCTAAAGTCAAGATTGCATTCTTTTGTTTTATTGGAGAATATAATGAAGGAAGCAAGAGTGAGGGAAAGAGAAATGTAAGGAAAAGAAAGCAGGAAAAGATTTAAAGTAGTGCTTAACAAAGCTGGTTACAAGATAATGCCGTGGATTTCTCAGTCACAGGGGATGTCTCCAGAGAGGTGAAGTGGTGGTATGGAACCACTCTGCCTTGGAGCAGTGAAGTAGGAAGGAAAGGAGAGGAATTTACCAACTGTCTCTTTCCTGTCTATGTTAGGTCAAAGTATTTCTCATGGGGCATGAGCTCTTCACATTCATAAATAATATTATTTTATCACCATGGACAGCCACTGGAAAAGCTAGACCCTCCATGGGTCTTGTCATGTTGGAGCTGGGTGCTGGGACTGTTGTAGTTCTTACAGTGATGGATGGGATAGAAACCATGACAAAGCCTGGCCCTTACCCTCTAAAGAGGATGAGGAAATTGATGGTGTTCGGAGACGAGGAGAAAAGACTGTAGAAATGTGTGTTATTGGAGCCATCTTTCCAGGAGACAATGGTACTGAGTGGATCTGGGATGATAACTGGTCTGGTATCCAATTCAAGAAATATCATATTTGTGTATGAAGACTAGCACATTGTCAGGGCACATAAGGTTATCCTTGCAGAAGCAGCATCCTGTAATGAGTAGGAGTTTGGGCTTTAAGTTTGAATCCCAGCTCCTTTGCTTACTAGTTATGCAATACCTACCACCAAGGGAGGTTTAAATGAATTAATGAATATGATATACTTATAACAGTGTTTGATGATGAATAAGGGCTAGATAAATATTAGCTA